>APFE030411542.1:98578-116338 GCA_000404065.3 Pinus taeda | reverse complement strand
GACTGTTTCCCTCTCTGAGGGTTTTAACCACGTCAAAATACTGGTGTATTGATCTGTGATCTATTTGTGAGCGGTGTCCTTTTGGTGTTCTGTCTGAGGAACTTACCCTGTAAATTCCTACATTAACTGTAGTTTTTAAATTATTGATAGTAGCATCATTAGACTTATTTCTTCTGTTGTTCCTTAGTTTTTAGTTTTTAAATTTTAGTTGTTTCATGCCTTTTGCTTATTAGGATAGTCACTCATTTCATAGATGAATGTTTCCAAAGCCTTTCTTTGATGGTTTATCCTCAAATTAAATGGTGAAGTATGGAGTTTATGAATGAGATTTATTATTGTTCAATACCTTTTCCTTCTTAGTGTAGTCACTCATGATATAAGCAAATATTTCTGGAGCCTTTCGTTGATGATTAATCTTCAAACTAAATGGCGAAATGTTATGTTTATAAATGAGATTACTTGTTGTTCAATACTTTAAGATTAGATAGCTTGATGCCATTTTCTTGTCAATTGAAGTAACTCATGGTTTGAATAGATATTTCCAAAATCCCTTCGTTGATGGTTGAACCTAAGACTAAGTGGTGAAATGCCTTACTAATGACTGAGTTTTTCCTTGCATTTTCATGTTTACTTCTTTTAAAATGATGAAGAATGGAATCTCTCAAATGTTGCTATCGTAAGGAGTTAATTTCTCCCTAAATTATATAGCAGAGTGATAACAGTACTTCATTTAGTTTTTCTTTCACAAATAGAATAGTTGCAATTTCATTTTCGTTTCCTTCCTTTAGTTTAATTGCAGTAGTTCACTAAGACTTTAATTTTGCAAGTAGACTAGATAGTAGAAGTAGTTTTGTTTTTAGTATTTCATTCTCAGTTTGTTATAGATAGCTGCAATCCCATTTTTTTTACTTAAGTTTTGGTTTTGTAATTAAGTAGACAACAGTTTTAAGAGTCTTTTCAGCTCCTATTTTGGAAACCATTACTATAGCAACAAGATAATCTTTGTTCTTCACTTTCTTGTTTTGAAAACCTCACTTCCAAACTTGGCCTAAAAAGCACTTTTAGACTCTCACTTCACTTTTGTAGGTTTTTGTCAGCAGTAGATTAAAATTTAAACTACATTGCAGAACTTTAGGAATCAAAAGAACAAAACCCCAAAACAAACATAAACTTGAAAATAGTGAGGTAAGAAAGGGTTATTTAGCACATATAATGCACTACACTTCATTAGTTTACGACACCTGGATTGATAATTTATGTAGAAATTTAGGACACTAAATTGACTAGACATGGATATAAGAAGATATTCAATTCCTTTGCTATCTTACAATGAATAAAATTATGGGTACTTCCTGAATCAATCAACACTATTATCTTTCTCTTCTTGATATGTCCTTCTATCTTGATAGTTTGAGGAGTGTTAATTCCAGCCAATGCTTTACAAGATATGGTCAAATTTATTTCTTTTTTGTCTAGGGTTTGCTCCTGGAATATATCCTCTTCTTTTGACATTTCTTGTTCCTTTTCTTCCTCCTCTTCACAATCTATGTAGAATAATTTCTTCTCAGCACACTTATGACCTTCAGTGTATTTGCTATCACAACTATAACAAAGCCCTTTTGCTCTTTTTTTTCTTCCAATTGTTGTGGTGTCAACCTTGTAGGTTGTGGAAGGCTAGGGACAACAACACTTCCATAATTATAGTTGTGAGTGGTAGGCTTCCTGTTTTCCATAATTTTGTTTTCCATTTTTCTTGCTAACCTAAATTCCTTCTCCAATGAATCAGGTTCCCAAAGGTGAACCTCATGTTGAATATTATCCTTTAAAGTCCCTATGAACACATCAATCCTATGCTCCTCTAGAATATCTTTTACCCTTATGTTCAATTTTTGGAAGTCCTCAATTTGCTCCATCATTGAACCCTTTTGTTTGAGATTTATCAATTGGCTAAAAAAGGTGTTGTTTCTTGTATCATCATAATTTGCTATCATCTCTTCTGTAAAAATTACCCAAGTGAAAAATTGTTTACGAGAGAAAAGCCATCAATAACATACAAATTAATTTGGTTCCAAATATAAAGTTGCAATATGTGCCTTTTGTGTGTTTTTCACATTATGGAGATCAAAAAATTGCTCCATCTGTAGTATCCATGTTCTGGGATCCTTGCCATCAAATTTCCTCATATCGATTTTTGGAACATGGTGGGTCTTCAATCCAACATGAGAGTCTATGAAATCATGATTAACATTTATTTTGTTCTCATCATGAGTTTCCTTTACTACCCTTTCACCATTAGTGACCATTTCTTGTAGCAACTTATTCAAATTTATCTTCAATTCTTCCATCTTATCGTCTATGCCATTCATCTTAGAATCCATGCCATTCATCTTAGCTTCCATGCCATCCATCTTAGCTTCCATATTAACTTGCATGCCATTCATATTAGCTTCCGCGCCATTCATCTTGGCTTCATTTACCTTTAGTGAGAGTGAAATTTGTTGTACTTGGTCTTGTAATTTTGATATATCATGGTGCATTTCTTCCTCTTCTTCACGAATCATGCTAGAGATTTCAGGTTGCTTACTAGGTGATTTCATTTTCTTTCCTCGGGGAATTAATTAATGCTAATAATTCTTCACTATTCCCTTTAAATTCCTTCAAACTAATTTTTCAAACAAATCTTATGTAAAATTAAAAAAAAAACTACACACCCTTTTTTTCACTTTGTAAGAGCATGATATTGAATCTGTTGTACCTCTGTAATTTTGGATCTTGAATATCTGAAATCTCATCCTACAGTAGCCCTTTGAGTCCTTTATCACTGTTTTGACCTTAGTACTTGAAATTGATACACAGACAACTATAGGCCATCCTCTTTTTGAAACTTCTTACGAAATTTCAATCTGATGCTCAAAACAAAAGTTATGACGATTTTTTCTAGGTCACCTGTTTGGAATGTAATTTGGGAGACTGCAAAAACCCTAACTTCCTCACATCATATCTCCGCAACTATAGCGAGACAAGCTCTAAAATTTAGACCCAAAGTTTAGAACAATTTTGGTGCAAATGGGTGTTTTTTGTAGCTTCTGAAATTCGTAGAAAAAAAGTTATACCGAAAATTCCATGATGATCTATTTGGAGCAGCGAAACCCTAGAATCCAAAGCTCTAATACCAAATGTTAGGAAACCAGCTCACAAAAAGATAGAGAAAATAGATCAACAACTTAGAATTCATCCTCTTCGAGGGAAAAAACTCCTTTACATTACACAAATGAACATTTCTTGGATGATACAAATGACTCAACCTCCCTTCTATATATAGGAATCTAAGGGGTCACAATATAATCAAGCTTGCATAACAGTAATAACATAAGGGCACAAAAATAAAAATAGTGGGTTTCTATGGGGCATACTAATAAAAATATGGGGACAATAGGGACACAATAATAACAATAAGGGATATAATGATAATGGTAATGTGGGAATCACTAGTATTATAGGGGCCTAACATTTAACCCCAAAATTGACCCTAGGGGAGTTGTTCCCAATAGACCCCCAACACAAATCTGGTGACTCGCCCCAAGTCACTCAACTGGTGCAGAGATCTTGTTGCGAAGACCTCCTAGCTCCACCTATACTACTGCAACCTTGGTGATACACTGCGTTGCCACCTACTTAACCTACTCGACCAGCTACTCTATCACTAGCACTGTGCTATCTGCCTATACTTTTTGTTGTGTCGCATGCAAACTAGCCAATTTTCCTTCAATGGAGGTCGTGAGCGCATTGGCTTCCTCCAGCCAAGGCCCCAATCTTGCCTTCAGTACCACCTCCTTGTTCTAAGCTGCATCCACCTATTCCTCTAGTACCTTCACTTCCTATAGCTTCACCAACGTTTGCGTAATGGCGATGGTGCACGTCGTCACTTTGACGTCGTCATACCTTTGTTGCAGCTCTCATGCCTCAGTTTCTAGTCTTTGTAGGTTGAGATCTTCCTGCAAACTGGTAACTACTTCGAGTGCCTACTCGAATAGTGTAGTGTAATCCTTCACTATGGTATCAACAACTGCAATGCCATCTTTGACATAGGTCTTGCACTGCTCTCTAACTTCTGGTGGAGTCGAAGGCTGGGCCCTCAACTTGGGCTTTGTGATTTTAAGGTTCAGCTCAAACTGAACCTTAGCCAACTCTGTCCTCGCTTCACATACACTGTTGGTATCCTAAATTTCCATATTTTCTACCCCATTTCCATCAATATCAACCTCTGTTTTACCTTAACACAAGACCCTTCTTCCTTGCACTAGTACAAGATGGTTACCCTTTTCTTGCACATGCTCATAGTTTACATTAAGATTTGCTACAACACTTTATTAATATTTGTATGTAGATTTCATGTTATTTACATATTCTTGCAACTCATATTGATTTCCTAGATGTAATCATGGAACATAGTGTTAATAATGTATGAGTTGACTAGTGCAGGAAGATTCTTGCACTGCCACTGTCTGATATTCTGAGAGCTATCTTCCACGAGGAAGGATGTTGATCTTTGAATCCGAGTTTAACTGTTGATAAACTGAAGTAGGTGGTGCACATCTAGGGATTTTTCCCCAAAGATAGATCATGGCCCAATGAAAATCATGTAGTTATAACCATTGGCCATGTTTGCAATTTGGTTTCTAAGTCTATTCGGCCGAGAGGTCTGAACAACAATTATCTGTAATTAGTGTAAATGACTTAGAGCCGAAGGATATTAATGATGTAAATTGTATATAGGAAAGGTAGCAAATCATCGATTATTATTTTGGTTTATGTAATTTGGTTATCGCCTCTTTCTGGGGTTGGACTGCTTTGTAATGTAATTTTCCGAATCAAGTAAATACAAGAGGATCATTATGGTTTGCACACACAGTGTGTAATTTTGTCTTTGATGTGTTATTTGAAGTGTTCATTGCTTTTGTTCCTTAGAAGGGGAACAAATTGGTTGTCCAAGGCGCAGTCAACCCAACTCGTTGACCCCTCTCGCTTTCGTGATTTGGGAAGACGGTGTGTTTATTTCGTAGTAGCTGTGTGATGAAATAGTTTAATTGTTAATATTTGAGTTATGAATTAAATTATCCTCTGTAGCATATGTGTCAAATGGATCCGTAGTTTGTAGAGTATTTTTGTTTATAAGATATATTTTACGCATTTACTTTATTCTTGCTTTCTGTTTTAATTCATTTTCGAAGCAGATCGTGCAAGAAACTCTTTCCTTCACCAGTGCATGTTGTTTCTTGCATTGCGCTCAGTCATTCGTTGCAGAAAACATTAACTCACTTGCATTTTATTTCGCATTATTTCGCAATTGAATGAATCAATAAATCAAATAACTGTTTTTGGTATTAAAAGTTCATCTCTAAAAAGATCTATAAGTAGTTATATTAAGTACCAAATTATAATTTCAAAGAATATCATTATTGTGGGTGAAGTACCAAAATTGGTTGACACATGCAAAGTACTTAGGCTATTGATTGATTCTTTTGTAAGTGTTTTATCTCATGAATTTTATTCCCCTTATGAATTTTAATGAGTTGAAGAATTTTCTTTCTCACAGCTAGTTAATTCAGAATTTTATTACATTTTCAATTCATTTTCAGCATATCTTTTCATCTTTCGAAAGTAAATCAGAAACTGAGTAAAGGGAACCCTACTTCAGGGTAAGAGCAAGTCTCTTAAAAACATAACAGAGTGATCAAAGCCTTGAGGCTTAGAGCACCTTCACTCAGACATAAGTCTTCAGCAAGGAAGATCAATTATACTCTTACACAGAAATATTGTACCCGCACTAGTGTAAGCAAGATTGCAACTATGCAAGGATAGGTTGTTTGTGTGGGAGAAAGATCAGAAGAAAGGCATAACTCAGCAAGGGCCCACTTGTCAGACTGCTTATCATCCATATGGACATTAACATAGCATTTCATTCAGCATTTCAGATTGTTTCTGTTGTGTGGAATTTCTTTACTTGATTTACTTGCAAATTGTCTTTTACATTCCAACACTAGATTTGCCTTGGTGTAAATTGCCATTCCAATTGTTTTCTATCTAATTCTGCAAAACATTCCCTTCAAGAAGTAGGATTAGAAATAGGAAAATTTCATACCATTTCTGGCATTTCCTATCCTTTATCTCTAAGTTTATGAAACCCTCGGGTTGACAATTAGATGTTGAGGAGTTTGCTCAAGCGCAATTCCTACCCCCAACATTTTGACGTCGTTGCCGGGGAGGTGATTTCAATTGGTAAGAATTTTATATTTTTTTCAATAGGGGTAAGTTTGCTATCATTTTTTCCGTAGTGTGCTTCTATTATTTGAAGGATTTCATAGGTGTCGATTTATTTCTAAAACTTGCATCTTTTACTTTTTGAATTTCGTTTGTCATTTTTTCTGAAATGAATGCCTAAAAGAGGTAGGGGTCCGAAGCCCACTAGGGGCCAACGAAACATTGAAAAATATGAAACCAAAACTCATATTGGGCCTTCTCTTGTAGGCAGAAAGTCCAAACAAACTCAGACTCATCACGCAGGAACAATCCACCTAGGCTCTGGTAGTAGTGGATCAAGTGTGACACAACCCATAAAGGGGAAGAAGGGGACTGTTGGAATCCATATTCAGCCTTCTCAGCCTATTAAGAGTGGTTCTTGTGGAAGAACAACAATGGTAGATATGGAAGACCATGCAGAAGGAAGTGGTGAAAATCAATTAAATGAGGAATAGTCTACTTTTGGATTCCCTATTATGAATCCTAATATACAGGCACAAATGAAAAATATTTCACCATCAACTCTTCCTCATTTCTATGGTAAGGTACACGAAGATCCAAACTCTTTCTTATTTGAGTTTGATATTTTGTGTAGAAGTTATGATTACTTATCTGATGCCCAGAAGTTAAAGTTGTTTCCTGCAACTCTCAAGGACGCAGCACTCTGCTAGTTCATGGGACTAGGAGGAAACACTATAAATTCTTGGGAGCAAATGAAGAAAGTGTTTTTATCAAAATATCAACAATATTGTAAAACTAGAGATATCCAAAATGAAATCTTTACTATTATGCAAAATGATGATGAAATGCTAGAAGACTATTTGGAGAGATTCATGTATATTCTCCAAAGGTCAAAGCACAAATTTGATATAGGTACTATTAGAACCTTTTTCTTATGTGGACTTACTGATGATTCTAGGAATAATCTAGATATGTTAAGACAAGGGGATATTGCTCAAAAACCTTTTGATCATATCTATGACTTTTGCAGGAAATTATCGAGGAACCAATATAGATCCGGTAAAGGAATTCAGAATAAAAACAGGAAAACCGAATCTACTGATGTTATGATTATTGGATTAGAAAACAAAATGGACAATATGAAAAATGAAATAATGAATATTCTTTGAAGTTTCAGCAAAAACTTGTAGAAGAGCAAGAAACATTGTCTATTTTCTGTTCAACATGTAGAAGAAAGCATCCTCTAAGAGAATGTCCTATAGATATTAAAGAGATTAATAAATGTGCCATTTATGCAGATAACCATGCCACGGAAAATGGTCCCTCCCTACCTAGGATGAAAGTTGTATTTGAAGGGGGGAAACTTGAAGCTGAATCATTACATGCAATGGGAGCACAAATAAATTAGCCTCATGTATGTCCAGGTATGGTTCCTGAACCTCCACCACATTTTTTTGGTTATAATGCACACTCATATTCCTATCCTAACACTGGCTACTCTCAGCATTGGCAACATGGGAATCAATATCAATATGGACAACCCTCCCAATCTTGGAAACAAGGATGGAGAGGGAAAAACCATTCACGTCATTCACATAATTCCTATCATGAATCGATGCAATCATATCCTCCTACATATGCACCTTACCTAATGCCTCAACCATCATTACATCAACTAAGTCAACCTATGCCACCATTACCTTTACCTCCATCGTTTCGACCTTCTCAGCTACTTGCGCAACCTTTACCCAATCCTAATAATAAAGCAGTACAAATGATCCATTCTATGACCCTTCTTTCTTCATCCAGATTTTAGACTAAACCAATTGGATTCAATGATCTCCAATTGAGATCAGGGAAAGTGTTAACCTCAAAAAAACAGAAGCAACCCATGGTGATTATTGATGAGAAAGGAGAGGAGGAAACACTTGACCATTCTGGTAAATATGACATCATTCAGCCTATTCCTATAAATTATGAGCCCTTGTCATATTCTTCCAACCAACCTCCCTATCTAGAGAGGTTAGTTGTGGAGAAGAAAGGCCCCATTCCCGAGTCTAGCCTGGCTTCTCAGCTTAGGAACCTTTTTATAAAGGTACCTTTGCTCCAAGCTATCAAAGAGATCCCCATATGTACAAAAATCATTAGGGAACTATGCTTCAAGAATCCAGGGAGGAGAAGGTTGGAACCCCAAACCATTCAATTTGTGGGTACAACATTAGAGTTAATGACGGGATGTATGAACATGGAAAAATATACCGACCTCGGAAACCCTGTTGTCTCTGTTCAGATAGGTGATGTCCTTGTCTCTAATGTACTTATATACCTAGGAGCGGCCATTAATGTTATGACCAAGCAAACCATGGATCAACTTGGATTGGTCCATATTCATCCTACTCCCACTGTGCTTGAACTGGTAGATAGATCTAAAATCAAGCCAGAAGGAGTATTGGATGACGTGATCGTTTCCTTAGATTCTTGGGATTATCTCACAGATTTCATTATGATTTAGCCAAAGAATCCTGTAGGAGGGCATCCCTTGATCTTGGGACAACCATGGCTTTCTACGACCGAGGCTTATATTGGATGTCATTCTGGTGATATGTATATTTCCCATGGAGACTTTAGAAATGAAGTCACCCTATATCCACCTGCTAGATCTATTCAGGAGCTCCGAGACACTTTATGGTTAGACTATAGTAGTGATGAGGATACCCAACATGTTTCATTGATACATCAGAATGCTGAGTCCTCACAGGAGGGTGAGATTCAAGACTTCCTAAACAATCTAGACACGATGCCTAATTTTGAGTCATTAAGTCAGATTTTTAGTCTAGATTTTCAAGAAGGATATGACTCTCTACCTACATCATCACCACCTCTAGCGACACCTTTTTGTACTCTGGATCCTGACACTACTATTGTTGAGATTATTCCAGGTAAATCCTTTTATATTAGTTTAGACTTGGACCCTTCTCAATGAGAGCAGCTTGTGAATTTGTTGTGAAACCATCTTGATGCCTTTGCATGGGGTTATGAGGATATGAAAGGCATCCCTCTTGAAACTTGTACACACCATATCTATATTCAGGATTGAGTTCAACCTGTCTGACAACCCCAGAGGCGAATGAACCCAACTCTAAGAGATATTGTAAAGGAAGAATTACAAAAACTCTTAGATGTTGATTTTATCTATCCCATTTCTGATAGCCAGTGGGTATCTCCATCAGTATTAGTCTCGAAGAAAGATGGGAGATGGAAAATTTTCATTGACTACAGAGAAATAAATAAAGCCACTCTCAAAGATTACTTCCCCCTTCCTTTCATCGATCAGGTACTCGATACGCTTGTTGGTAAAAAGTACTTTTCTTTTCTAGATGTCTTTAGCGGATATAACCAGATACAGATAGCACTTGAGGATCAAGAAAAAACCACTTTTACATGTCCATGGGGTACATTTTCTTATCGAGTGCTTCCCTTTGGGCTATGTAATGCCCCAACTACCTTTCAAAGGGCAGTCTTGGCTATTTTTGCTGACCTCGAGTGCGTGGAAATCTATATGGATGATTTCTCTGTGTTTGGTGGTTCATTTCAAGAAGCTATCAGGAATCTAGAAAAAGTGCTTCTTCGCTACCAAGAAGCTCATCTTGCCTTCAGTGACAAGAAATGCAGATTAATGTGCAAGGCAGGACTAGTTCTTGGCCATCTTATTTCCGACAAAGGTATCCAAGTTGACCCTGCAAAGGTAGAAGTCATTTTGAGTCTTCCTATACCCAAAACTCAAAGGGAAGTGAGAGGTTTTCTAGGACATGTGGGCTACTATAGGCGATTCATTGAGAATTTCTCAAGGATAGCTACCCCCGTTTTCCGACTTTTGGCTAGATATAGTAATTTTTCTTGGTCTACAACTTGCGAACAGTCTTTTGAGACATTGAAGGAAAAATTAGTTCAAGCACTAGTTTTGAGGGGACCAAACTGGTCCCTGCCATTCCATATTTCCTTTGATGCCTCAGATACTACTATTGGCATTGCTTTAGGATAGGAAGAAGAAAAACAATCTTATGTTATTCATTTCATTAGTAAAAGCTTGTCACCCGCTGAACTCAATTACGTTGTTACTGAGAAAGAGTTTTTAGCTGTAATTTTTTCTATTAATAAATTCAGACATTATATTATAGGATATGAAGTTTTTGTACATACTGATCATTCTTCTATAATATATTTGATGAATAAACCATTAACTAGCAGTAGAGTGACTAGGTGGTTACTATTATTACAAGAATTTAATATTACTATTGTTGATAGACCAGGGAAATCGAATATAGTAGCAGATTATATTTCAAGATTAAATAATCTTAGTGAAGAAATTCCTGTTGATGATGATTTTCCCAACGAACATCTTTTTGTTGTGTCAACAAAGTCTCCATGGTTTGTTGATATAGCTAACTATTTAGTCACTGGAAAATTACCACCCCACTTATCCGCTCGTGAAAAGTGGACTATCATTCAGAAAAGTGTTGCATATTCATGGATCCAAGGAGACCTTTTTTACACTGGAGTAGATCTCATTATTCGTAGATGTGTAAGAGAGGAAGATGTGTTTGATATCTTAAAATATGCCCATGATGAACCATGTGGTGGTCACTTCACCAATAAGTGAACTACATACAAAGTGTTACGAGTTGGCTATTTTTTGCCTTCCTTATTTAAGGATGCCAAACAATACGTCAAGCGGTGTGATAGCTGTTAGTGAATTGGCCAGCCTAACCAAACCAATGAGATGCCTTTATGTCCTCAAGTTATGATTGATCCTTTTGAAAAATGGGCTATTGATTTCATAGGACCAATAAATCCTTCATCATCAGATAAAAAGCATATCTTGGTTTGTACAGATTTTGTTACAAAATGGGTAGAAGCTAAAGCTGTTACTTTTGTTACTGAAAGAGTTATTGTTGATTTTCTTTTTACTGAAATATTTACTAGATTTGGTGTACCTAAGGAAATTGTTTTTGACAATGGATCGCAATTTATTTCTAATCTGGTACAGGGTGTAATGGAGCAGTACAAAATTCGGCACAGGAAATCCACACCATATCACCCGCAAGCAAATGGCCAAGTAGAATCCACAAATAAGGTGATTGAGTCTATCCTCACAAAGATGATAAATATGAATAGAAATAATTGGTATGACAAATTACCGGAAGCATTGTGGGCCTATTGGACCACTTGGAGAAACAACACGGGACACACACCATTTGAGCTGGTGTATGAGAAACAAGTCCTTTTGCCAATAGAATTCCAGATCAAGACTTTCAGGACTGCAGTCTAATTGGGGCTAGATCTCTTTGAGGCACAGCAGCAACGCCTTCTAAAATTAAATGAGTTAGATGGCTTTCGAAGGGATGATGTTCAGCAGAACATCTTGGTTCAACAACAGCGCAAGAAGTGGCATGACAAGTCCATTCAGAAAAAGAAATTCCAACCAGGTGATTCGGTGCTCCTTTACAATTAAAGATTCAAACATTTTAAAGGAAAATTCCATACACGCTGGATGGGACCCTATGAGGTGGTCAAAGTTTTCAAAAATGGAGCGGTAGAAATCAAAACTATTGATGGACGGAATTCAGTGTTCCTGGTAAACGGGCATAGATTGGAGGTATATTTCAACCCCTTACTAAAGGAGATTTTATGCAGCAAGTCCAATAGCCATTTGAAAAGGAGTTGGTAGTTGCTAACACTGGCCTGTTAAGGAATTGATTCCTTCTTGTCATTATTTAAAAAAAAAAAAAAAATCAAAGAAAAATAAAAAGAAAAAAATGACAAAAACAAAAAGTATAAAAAGAAAAAAAATTCTTGTAACTGTGAAAATCAATTGACTAACATGATTGCAAAAGGATCAACCTGAAAACTAGCATGCTGGTAAGAAGATCAAAAATTTTCATAAAAAGGGAATGTTACTTGAATCTTAGATATGTTGGCTACCACTAGCAAGAAGCAGGTTCACCACACCAAGCCCTTACCGAAGTTTGGGGTAACTAGCATGGACATTTTTTCCAAGTAAACGCTTACTTCCCGCTGTAGTTATTTTTCCTGCACTAGTGCAGGCAAACTTAAAGGTAAAATCTTCTTCTATTTCCCATTTTGAAATGTCCCACTAGTTTCTTTTCTAAATTCCCCAATGAATTACCTTCCTCTTTCTTCCAAGAAACCACCCTTACCCGATTCGTAGAATCCCTCTTCTCCCTTAAAATTTTTTTCCTACACCCCGTTTCGTTTGTCCCTCTTGATGATATCATTCTAAAATCCTTGTTGTAATATTCCTTCCCATTCTGAAATTTTTACACCTTTCCCACTTTTTTATTCCCTCATAAGTTTATTGCAGAATTTGATGCAGTCATTCAGAAGGCATGTCGAGAAGCACCAAAGGATGGTGAATAAATTTTTCTTGTATAATGAGGCAAATTTTTTAAAATTCCAACTACAGAAGTATGTCCTATTAGAGTTCCTATTTGGTAAAATTCTCTGGTGCAAGCACAGCGCAGTGCAAGCAGGTTTGGTGCAGAGATATAATTGACTGTGGGAGAAATTTACACAGTCTTGAAATGGTTTATCAAAGATCTATGGGCTTGTATTTTTGTACATATTTTGATATGATAACTCCCTCCATGTTTTAATTTGATGCTTTGTTTCATTAATTACTAATCTAGGGATAAATATTTAAAGTGCAAGGTGTGTAAGTCTGAAATCTAATCTTTTTTAATAAATGCTGAAAATAAGTCTGATTGAATTATGATGATGACTATAGAAGGGTACTCTGTCCGATAACCTACTCTCACCCTCTTTGCAATTATTTTACACTATCCTACCATCATTAACCTACGTGTGATCAGATCAGTCTAGCCATTGCATCACTACTGCCCATACCGCCACTACATCCAATCATCATGATTCACCTATAATGATGATCGTTGACACGAATATACATCCGAAGTGGAAGGAATGTTCCATCATAGCCGGGTAAGCACGTCTCCAAAGATGGAAGGCAAGGAACCTCCAGTACAAAATTCTCGGTGAATGTTGGAGTTACCCTGGAATTTTTCTGGAGGTCTGATCGGTGAAGTGGAAGAGGCTCGAAATGGCACCTGTGAGGAGTGAACCACTGTTGCTACAAGAGATTGAACAAACTATCGAGTACAAGAACAGTCTCGCACTTTCACAAGAAACTGGGTTCCTACCATTTCTCCAAAAATTTGACGGATTCGACATGGGTGTAGTGCTAGAATTTGCAAGAACATTCAAGGAAGGTCGAGTTCGGGTTGGATCCTTAAAATTTAAAATCACTTAAGGGTTCATTTCACAAGCCACGAGCCTACCACTTATAGGTGAGCACTGGTTTAAGAAGGAGTGGTTGACAAAGAAGTGTTTGCAGCAGTTCGTGGTCGATAAGAAGATTGAGGTTGATTGGAGAAATGGACTGCCACAGAATGCCTTAGTCGGAAAATGGGAAGATTTACTATTTATATTATAGAATTTTTTCATAGGTGAAGGATGCTAGACCTTGGAATTTTGTATACTACCTTCATCTACCTTCACATTTCGAGGCAGAGAAACTGATTAATTTCCCTCATTCTTACTCAGTGGCCTCGAAAAGATGGTGAAAAATGTGCAAAGCGCGAGTGCAAGTCGGGTTGCAACCAAACTCTGCCACCATGGACTCATTACAATGTTGGTAAAGAAGAAGTTAGAGAAAAAGGGAATAGCATGGGAGGCATTTCTGAAGGAATTCCGAGCAAAAGATACAGAAGAACCTGCTAGCACAAGTGCAAGCAAAAAGAGAAAGGCAAAGACATTGTCTCCTATGAAGCAAAGAAGTAAAGGCTGACCAGTGCAAGCAAAGAAAGGGGCCATTGAAAACACTCAACCTACAGCAAAGACAAGGAAAATTAGGACCTCGGTGAAGAGGAAAGTTGTCGTCCAAGGAACAAATCACTCAGGCTCCCCAATTGTAATCGACGACTCACCCCATGTCTCTCCCATAGTTCACAATATCTTAGTGCTTGCAGACACAGTAGCACACACTATGGAGGATGAGGATAATGCAGAAGACGATGTGTTATTATCAACATTCATCAGCAGGCTAAGGAATAAGAGAACAATGTCGACACCAAACACTGGCGAATTCCAAGCAAAGGAGGACAAAGAAGAACAGCATGAAGAATCTCCTAACAATTTTAGTGAACCGGAGGTGGAGACCCTTAATGATTTTGAGGACCAGGGCATTGTAGACCATGCGGTTTTTGAAGGACAGGGCATTGATGACTGAGAGGGTTGTGAATATCAAGGTACTAAAGACCCCACAATTTTTGAAGATCAGGGCATTAATAACCCTGCGGTGTTTGAAGGATAGGGTAATGAAGTCCCTGTGGTAGTCGAAGAATAGGGAATCAAAACCCCTATTGATTTGGAAGGATAGGGTGTCAAATCCCATGAGAAAATGGGAGATCAAGTTAAGAGCCCAGAGGAATTAGGCGCACAGGGTACTGAAACCCCTGGCACAGAGATTGGTGAGGGTATCCAAACCCTCAGTGATAGTAAAACCCCAAGAATAGAAACCCTCGACGATGTCTTAAAGCAGAATTTTGACAGTATTTACCTTGATGTTGAGTCCATGGCAGAAAAGGAATTTTCTCCCAAATGTCTCAGTACAACATCGTCCACTTTCTTCCTTAATAGTAGAATAGTGTACTTAGAGCAACAAGTCCATGACCTGGAAGCTCTAAACCAGGTCATGAAAGAGCAGAGTTGGCAGAAATAGAGTGAGGTGGAATTACGGGCTAAAGTAAAGAAGCAGAATCAATAAGTAAAGGTGTGGAAATACCTGGCTTCTAGATGGTATAGACACTTGAAAAAGGTAACTAAGCAGATGCGAAAAGCCAAGGACAGGAAGCCAAAGATAGTAAAGACAGGAATAAACATTGAAGTTTAGAACTGAGGTGCGACTGCTCATTTTTGAAGGTTTTTTGTAGAGGTAAAATGTTGTGTTAGGACACACATAAACTTAGGGATGGGAGGATGTTGGTATCCTAAATTGCCCTATTTTCTACCCCATTTCCATCAATATCAACCTTTGTTTTACTATTAGGCCCCTATACTACTAGTGTAACCCTTTATTCTTATTAGTACAACCCACTAATTGTTTTGATGTACCCACGTAGTGCCCATATTGTTACTATTGTGCCCCATAGGAGCCCACTATTGTTATTATTGTGCCCTTACATTATTATTGTTATGTCGTCTCTGATTATGTTATGACCCCTTAGACTCCTATATATAGAAAGGAGGTATTTTCATTTGTATCATCCAAGAATTGTTCATTTATGTAATGTAAAGGAGGTTGCCCCCTCGAAGAGGCTGAATTCTAAGGCGTTGATCTATCTTTTCTTGAGTGGTTTCATAACATTTGGTATCAGAGCTTTGGATTCTAGGGTTTCGCTGCTCCAAACAGGTCATCGTGGCATTTTCGCTATAACTTTTTTTCTGTGACGTTTCAGAAGCTAAAAAAACCCATTTGACAAGACATCATGCTGAATCTCGGGTCCCAATTTCAGAGATTTTTGCGCTATATTTACGGAGATATGATCTGAGGAAGTTGGTCTTTTTGCAGACTCCTTAATTACATTCCAAACAAGTGACCTAGGGAAAATCGTCATAACTTTCTCTCTGAGCATCAGGTTGAAATTTCGTAAGAAGGTATAGAAAGAGGACATACTGTAGTTTCTTGTATATATTTTTTAGATCCAAAGGTTGAAACAGTGACACGTGGCACTTCATACAACTTCTCTCTTCTGGAAAGGTCTATAATCAGGTCACCTTGGGAGATTGTGCATAACTCTTTCTTGGAGAATCCAATTTGGATCAGACTAGTGGCATTGGAAAGAGGACGCAGAGGGCTACTACAAGTCACAATTTCAGAACTTATAGATCCGAAAGCACAGAGTTACAGTCGTTTCAAGATTGAGCTCCTAAACTCAATAAAAAGCAAGATGAGAAAGTTTGATGGCAAGGATCCAGTAAATTGGATGCTTCAGATGGAGCAATATTTTGATCTACATGGTGTACCACTGTTACAAAAGGTATTTATTGCATATTCATATTTAGAACCGGATCAATTTTTATGGTATGAAGGGATTTGTTCTCGTATACAACTTGTTACGTGGTCAATTTTCACGGAGGAAATGATAGCACATTATGAGGATACAAAGAGCAACACCTTCTTTAGAGAAACACCACAATAATTGGAAAGATTAAAAGGGCTTTGTGACATAGTGGAAAGCAAAATTATCGAAACCAGGAAGCATATCCCTCACAACTATAAAGATGGAAGTGTTGTTTCTCCTAGCCTTCCACAACCTATAAGGGTTACACCAAAACAATTGGAAGAAAAAAGAGAAAGAGGGCTTTGTTACAATTGTGATAGCAAATGCACTAAAGGTCATAAGTGTACTGAGAAGAAATTATTTTACATAGAATATGAAGAGGAGGAAGAAAAGGATCAAGAAACATCAAAAGAAGAGGATATACACTAGGACCCCACCCCAGAGAAAGAAGAAATGAATCATACCATATCTTGTAAAGCATTGGCAAGAATTACCACTCCTCAAACTCTCAAGATAGAAGGACATATCAAGAAGAAAAAGGTGCAAGAAGTGAAAGATCATGTCGAGAAAGAAGAAATGAATCCAACCATATCTTGTAATTCATTGGTCGAAATTACCACTCCTCAAACTATCAAGATAGAAGGACATATCAAGAAGAAAAATGTTCAAGAAGTGAAAGATCACATCGAGCATCAAGAAATGAATCCGACCATATCTTGTAAAGGATTGGAAGAAATTACCACTCCTCAAACTCTAGAGATATAAGGACATATCAAGAAGAAAAAGGTTCAAGCAGTGAAAGATTACATCGAGCATCAACAACAAGTTCTCCAACTTTTAAAGGATAATGCCACTTCGGTGCAAAATCAAATGAAACAATAGGTAGATCAACATCATAGTGAAAAATGTTTTGATGTAGGAGATTGAGTATTTTTACTACTACATCTCAAGCAAGCTATTTATGAGAAGGAAATGTTGGCAATACTACATGCACTTAAAAAATGGCGACATTACCGAATGGGAAGACTCTTCAAGGATGAGGATGCGAAATCATTGTTTTATGCTATTTCTATTATCCAACCAGATTGGATAAACGAAGCAAGGGATGAATGGAAGAAGAACGAAGAAGTATGGCCATTTATTCAAAATTTGCAAAAGATCCCAATTCAAACAATATTGCCAAAAATTGAAGAGGAAGGAAAAATCATATTGGAATCTGAAGCAGTCACAGAAACAAGAACCCAACAGCTACGAAATCGATCAATTTCAGAGTATCTCATCAAGTGGAAGAACTTACCCGCTGAAGATTCCACATGGGAGGACAAGAATTTTATACATAAGC
>APFE030411542.1:757-98558 GCA_000404065.3 Pinus taeda | reverse complement strand
TATAGAAAGGAGGTCTTTTCATTTGTATCATCCAAGAATTTTTCATTTATGTAATGTAAAGGAGGTTGCCCCCTCGAAGAGGCTGAATTCTAAGGCGTTGATATATCTTTTCTTGAGCTGGTTTCATAACATTTACCTTAATACAAGACCCTTCTTCCTTGCACTAGTACAAGATGGTTACCCTTTTCCTGCACATGCTCATAGTTTACATTAATATTTTCTACAACACTTTAATAATGTTTTTTTGTAGATTTCATGTTATTTACATATTCTTTCAACTCATATTGATTTCCTAGAAGTAATCATGGAACATAGTGTTAATAATGTATGAGTTGACTAGTCTAGGAAGATTCCTGCACCGCCACTGTCCGAGATTTCGAGAGTTATCTTCCACGAGGACTGATCTCAATCTTCGACTTCGAGTTTAACTGTTGATAAACTAAAGTAGGTGGCACGCATCAAGGGATTTTTCCCCAAAGATAGATCATGGCCCAATGAAGCTCGTGTTGTTATAACCAAGGGCCAAGTTTGTAATTCGGTTTCTAAGTTTGTTCAATCGATAGGCCTTAACTAAAATTATATGTAATTAGTGTAAACGGCTTAGAGATGAAGAATATATATGATGTAAATTGTAGATAGGAAAGGTAGTGAACCATCGGTTATTATTTTGGTCTATGTAATTTGGTTATCGCCTCATTCTGGGGCTGGACTGCTTCGTAATGTAATTTGTCGAATCAAGTAAATACAAGAGGATCATTACGGTTTTCACACACAGTGTGTAATTTTGTCTTTGATGTGTTATTTGAAGTGATGATTGATTTCGTTCCTTAGAAGGGGAACGAGCTAGTTGGCCAGGGCCCAGCCAACCCAGCACATTGACCCCTCTCACTTTCATTTTTGTTTATAAGATATCTTTTACGCATTTACTTTATTCTTGCTTTTTGTTTTAATTCATTTTCGAAGTAGATCGTGCGAGGAACTCTTTCCTTCACCAGTGCGTGTTGTTTCTTGCACCACGCTCAGTCATTCGTTGTAGCAAACATTAAACCACTCACCTGCATTTTATTTCCCATTGTTTTGCAAGTGAATGAATCAATAAGTCAAGTAATTGTTTTTTGGTATTAAAATTTCATCTCTAAAAATATCTAGAAGCAGCTATGTTAACTACCAACTTATACTTGCAAAGAATATCATTATTGTGGGTGAAGTACCAAAATTGGTTGACACATGAAAAGTACTTAGGCTATTTATTGATTCTTTTGTAAGTGTTTTATCTCATGAAGTTTATTCCCCTTATGAATTTTAATGAGTTGAAGCATTTTCTTTCTCGCAGCTAGTTAATTCAGAATTTCTTACAGTTGCAATTCCTTTTCAGCATATCTTTTCAGCTTTCGAAAGTAAATCAAAAATTGAGTAAAGGGAACCTTGTTTCGGGGCAAGAGAAAATCTCTTGACACTGGAACAGAGTGCTCCAAGCCTTGAGGCTTAGAGAACCTTCACTCAGAAATAAGCCTTCATTAAGGAAGATTGAATATACTCTTACACATAAATACTGTACCTGCACTAGTGCAAGCAAGATTGCAACTATGCAAGGATAGGTTGTTTGTGTGGGAGAAAGATCAGAAGAAAGGCAGAAATTTGCAAGGCCCCACTTGTCAGATTGCTTATCATCCATCTGGAGATTAACATAGTGTTTCATTAAGCATTTAAGATTGTTTCTATTGTGTGGAATTTCTTTACTTGATTTACTTGCAAATTGTCTTTTACATTCCAGCACTATATTTGCCTTGGTGTAAATTTCCTTTCCAATTGTTTCTTATATGATTCTGCAAAACATTCCCTTCAAGAAGTAGGACTAGAAATAGGAAAAGTTCATACCATTTATGGCATTGCCTGTGCTTCGGCTCTAAGTTTATGAAACCCTCGGGTTGACAAATAAGTGTTGAGGAGTTTTCTCAAGCAAAATTCCTACACCCAACACAAACCTGTAGTGAGCTTATGAATTCTAACCTCAACTGGCGTATCTTCGGGAATATCTAGCTCTGGAACAGTCTTACATGCCTCAGCCACTACAGTAGTCATGCACTCATTCTTTTCACTATCTTCTTAAGGAGATCAATTTCAGAGTTCCTCTGTACAACCATCTCGGCGTTGTTCACCTCTTATGCACTGATAACATTTAGGGCACGTTGTTCCCGAGCCCGTAGTTCCATCACACCATCTAATAAGGTGTGAAGGGCTTCACTTGGAATCCTGGATAACTTTAACCCAACTTTCTTGAGGGTGCTGACAGTATCCCTATCAACCTCTATTTTTGTGGTCAATGCACCATATAGCAGCACGAGAGCTTATGGATCCATTGAACGGACCATCTTCACTGCATCCGAGGTTCCGGGTGCTAAACTACTCGACATCACGGTGCCCTTCCCTACAGTGGTATGCACCTGAGTATCCTAGATCTGCAACTCACATAGACCTATTTGAATGAAAACCAAGGCCTATTTCTATTGTTGCTCAAACTGTTGTAGTAGTTCCGCAGTCGCGTCCCTCACTGTATCTCCAATATCATTCAAATCACCCTCTATCAAGGTGATTGGGTCAAGGGATGATTTGTTGGCCTTGGAATTCTTCTATAGCCCTACTTTCTCCTGCTCCCTTGTGCACTTAACCCGGAATGGAGTAGTCTCCAGGTCTCCTCCTCCCTGTTCTGACCATTGCTCCTCCTCGTCTGTATGTGGAGAATACAACTTCTAACTCCTATCCGATTTGTGCTCTTCCTCTTCCTCTTCTGCCTATTTTTTGGCAGCGTGTTATGCTTTTGCCTTGTCCTCGGCTTCCTTCCTCCGTCTTTCAGCCAACTTCTCCATCTTTAATTTGGCCTCTTCCTTCTTCTACTTCGCGACAAACTTACTAGACCTAGCTGATACGTCTAAGGCCGAGCGCCATTCTACTGGCCAACTCTTCAAAACCACGATGATTGCATCATCCGTCGCCAGGTATGGAAGATCATACCATTTTTTTGTGGGTTCCTTCTACACTTTGATGGAAACACAGTGGAAATTCTCCTTGAACTCCACATATTCAAAAAACTGCTCAAAGACAGTTGGTGAGAGTCGCGGCTTGTGGTTGATTATGGCATGGAAGCTTGATTCCATGAGAATTCAAAATATCTTACTATCCTTGACCCTTTGGGGGTCCTTCGTGGCCCAAAGCAAAGGGAATTGCTACTTCTGGAAGATCTACTACAATCAGAAGAAATTAGTTGTCCTTTGGTAAGTCCAATGCAACTAGTACAATCAATAGCAGCAGTCATGCATAGTGAAAGGTCTTGCTTTGGTCTTGCGCTTCTTTGTTGTTTGCGAGGAACTCACTGTAGAGGTACCGCGCCCAATTAAATTGTATGCTCTCCCCGCACTGGGCCGCTAAAGATACCACTGATGCCGGTACTTCATCGGCATGACACTTCCTCATGATTTTCCCTACCAAGATCTGGGTGGATAGTTTAACCGCATGGTTGGTTATGTTGGAGATGGAGTAGCTGCGCAGCTTCTTAGCAAGGTTGAACTTATCCTTCATTCATTCGGTGAGGTTTCGCTCACTCGTCTTTCCACCAAATTCCATGGCCAGATTCAAGCCTAAATGCAAGAGAAAAGTGATCTTGTGGATCATCATGTCAGTGATTGGTATCAGATCTCCTAACCATAGGAACCCATTGTGCACCAATCATAACAACTATTTGATCACTATCAAAATTATGGGCACGCAATTGTGATGCGGCACCCATAGAAGGTTCAATAGTCCTGCCTCATCCACCCCTTTTATCCACTGTCTTGGCTCCAATGCAGTCACACTAGAGTCTTTATAGAAGATGGGATGCATGAATGTATCAAGCATGAAGTGGGGAAAGCACTTTGTATTTTCTAAATCCCAATCCTCCAGCTTCAAATAGGGGACACGCGCCAAGCAGGGTCCTTCGAATGTGATTTTTTCAAGCAGCAACGGGGTGAAAAGTGTGATTTTGTTCTCATTGATGTCCTTTGGTACCTTCGCCTTGCCTCAAAGCGGAGGGACATATGGCAGTAGGTTGGAGATAGGGTTTTCCCCCTCAACCTCAATGTCTTCTGCCCCCATATCAACATCTTCCATGCCCACACTGACGTCTTCTATGTCCTCATCAGGTTCTAGGTCTACTACCTTGCCATTCTCCTATGCAGTGGGATTTTCTTTCTTTTGGTGTTTCCTTGGCGACTCACGTACCAGCTGTGCTACTTTCTGCTTATCCTTCTTCGTCTTGGGACCCTCTTTTAGCAGTGTAGGCCTCGGCCTGGGTGACCTTAGCTATTTGGGTACTTCTGTAGGTACCTCTACACTTGCTACCTTCGGGGCAACTCCCTCAGCTGCCATCGCTTCTCCAACACTTGCAATCTCCATGGGTGTCGACATAATGCCAATTAAAAGCTCATGATTTTCCTTCGGAAATTTCTCAAACACTGAACTCACTATCAAAGTCTCCAAATAGTCAAGGTTCATGTGCGCCTGATAGCTCAACACCTCAATTCTCAAAATGTGAAGTGTTTTCATTGGTTGAACATTTCTAATCTATAGGAAATTTCAAATTTGAATCTGACTATTCCCCCCAAAATCTGTTCATAAATGCTATAGTGGTGGAAGATTTTCAACTATCTTTCCTTTAAATTCTGAACTTAATTACCGCGCCCCCCTCCCCCCCCCACTCCATTTATCTGTTTTCCCACTGTCAAGTCATGAGCAGTGACCATAACGATCACTTTCTGGTTGCCCTGTGCAGTCTCTCCTTCAGTAGCACAGATCCCCTCACGCTCCTACCGACACTGTGACAATCCTCCATTCTGCACAGTACCCCAACCACATAGCTCAAACCCGGGTACTATAGTTTATAGTCTTGTGCCTCCTTTCAGCTGCGTGGAGTGCTAAGACTTTGCTTCCTCCATCTATTCATCTGGACGGATCCCTGATGTATAGCTTCAATCTGCTACCATTCACCTTCCCTGGGAATGGCTCTCCATTCAACTTCACCAACGCAACTGCTCCACCATTAGTAATCTCCTTGATGACATAGGGCCCCAGCCAATGCATCCGAAAATTTCCTGGAAATTTATCAAACTTGCGATCATACAAAAACACTAAATCATTTACCTTGAAGGCGCGCAATTTGATGTGCCGATCCTGCCATGCCTTTTCGCGCTCCTTTTGAACTTGTCGGTGGAATCTAGCCAAAAATATGTCGTCCTCTAGTTTTGTCAGTTGTGCGAGCCTCTCCTCCAAAGCTCCACAATTTGCCATTCCTGAGAATGTTGTTATGCATAGACTAGGTACAATGTATTCCATTTCCATTACCACTTCAAAGCCATAAACCTACCTGAAAGACGTTTGTCCAGTCAGCTTCTTATAAGTTGTTCTATAAGCCCATAGCACCACGGGTATGCGCACATCCTAGTCATTTCTTTGGGCATTGCAAACCTTCATCAACGCACCCTCCAAGATCTTATTAAACGCTTCTACCATCCCATTAGCCTGCTAGTGATACAACGTACTCTTCTAATGGTAAAACTAAAATTCCTCCATCAATGCGTTGATCGTTTCATTAAGAAAATGTGTACCACGATCGCTCATTAACATTTTCGGACAACCAAATCTTGTCACCATGTACTCGAAAATGAACTTTGCTAATATTGTACTTGTATAATCCTTCACTATTTGCACCTCTACCCATCTGTTTAAATACTCAGTCATGGTGATGATGTACTACACACCCGTCTTCTTCCCTACAAGTTGAATTGGTCCTACAAAGTAAATCGCCCACTTCTCGAAGGGTTGTAATGATATCTATGGATTCAAGGGTAGCTCATCCCTCCATGATGGCCTGCCAGTCCTTATGCAAGGTCGGCCACGGTAACCCAGTGCATAGAATCTTCTGTGCCATTTATTTTCCCTCATAATTTCCTCATGTGGCTTCTCCATGAGCCTCAGCGAGGATGTTGTCCCATTCAAAATCTAGCACATAACATCGCAATATTTCATCTGATCCCATTTTATACAAGTGCCCTGCAATAACAGAAAAGTTTGTCGCATGCACCATCAATTCCTTCTTCTGCTGCTTTGTATATCCTTTTGGAGTTGTCCCCATCGTTAGGAAGTGTATAATATCTTCAAAATGACTATTAGCGATCTGCATCGTAAATAACTATGCGTCAAGCAGTCCTTAGTCCAAATTAGTAGGCTCTTCTCCGGTTTCAATGCACGATAGATGATTCGGTCCTGCATTCAATCATCCTGGTTTCACAATAACTTCAAAATCATACTCCTATAACAACAACAACCATCTACATATCTTCCCCCCCAACACTGGCTCGTTGACTAGGTAATTCAATGCAGAATGGTCTGTGTATATCTTAAAGTGCCCACCCAACAAATAGTGCCTGAACTTCTAGAGCACATACACCATAGCCAGTCCTTCGTGCTCTATCGTTGAATAATTCTTCTTAGCTTTGAAAAAATTCCTACTTGCGAACACTATAGGATGATTTAGTTCCCCCTCATCGGCTTGTGTTAGTATTTCTCCTAGCAAAATATATGAAGCATCCACATGAAGGTGGAATTCCTTCTTCCAATCTGAGAAGACTAGGATCGGCATGGTGACTGTTTTCTCCTTTAGCGCATCCAAGCTTCACTAACATTCTTCATTCCGGCAGAATGTAGCATCCTTTTTTAACAGTTTCTCCATCGGCACGGTCATCTGGGCATAGCTTTTGATGAACTTTCTATAGTACCATGTATGCCCCAACATTGCACGCAGCTGTTTTATACTTCTTGGCGCCTCCAAATTGATTATAAACTTGATCTTCGTAGGGTCTAGCATCAAGCCTTTTTAGCATACCACGTGACCCAAAAAGATCCCAAAAGGGACATAGAACAAACATTTCTTTAGATTGAGTGCGATCTGGTATCTCCGGCATGTATCCAGCATCAAGTGCATACTCACTACATGGCACTTTACCAGCCAAAACATTGTCCAATCATAAAAGTATACCTCCATAAATTTGTGAATGAAATATTTGAACATTGCAATGACTACGCGTGAGAATATCACTGGCGTGTTCTTTGGCCCAAAAGGCATCGCATTATACTGGAAGCATCCCCATTCAGTTATGAAGGTCATCTTACTTCTATCCTCCAGTATGATCTTGATCTAATGGTAACCTGAGAATCCATCTATGAATGAATATGCGTCTTGTCCTCCTACATTATCCAGCAACTCATCAGTGAACAGAGTTCGAAAGGGATCATGTATGCAGGTGTCATTCAACTTCCTAAGGTCTACACATATCCCTATTTCATACTTTTGCTTCTTTTCTTGAACCACTATTGGACTCACCCAATCAAATTCTACGTTTGGCTCAATAATCCCTGCAACCAGCATTTTATCCAACTCTAAGCAAACCTTCTCTTTATATGTAGGGTTGAGGCAATAAGGCCTTTACTTAATCAGCTTCGTGTGTGGTTTCAATGTGATCTTCATGACTCCTAGGTCCCCTATTATCCCTTTCAATCTGAAAAATTCGTAGGGAACAAGTCCTGGTACTCGCGGAGCAATTCAATGACCTTATCTATTGTTGCATCATCCTAGTAGCCCTCAATTTTTGCAAATTTTGGCTCCTCTTCTATCCAATGTTCACTTGTCTCGTTTTTAGTGGTGCATTGATGTCTGGATTCTCTAGCTGCAGTCCTTCAACTTCGTGGTGACCTTTAGTCTCTGGAATATTAATCTTCCTTGGATCTTTTTCTTCTTCTTCTATTGCCACATTGTAGCACTCCAACACGTGGCTTAGCTGGGTAGTCCAATCAGGTCGAATCAAATCGAGAGGATCCTGTGGTATCTTGAAGATCACTACCTTGACCTCCTACAATGCCTCATCAATACATTCAATTCCATCCTCAAAGTTGAATTTCATCAACAATCCTTGGCACAAAACATCCCATTCTTCAATGCCATGATGGAGCTTTGTCTCCAAGTACCAATTCATCAGTATAACATTCAAGGTATGAAAAAACAAATGTACCCACTCTGAATGAGGCTCTACTCCATGCACTTTAGTCCTTTTGGCCAAATGGTTTCACGGGTCATTCCCCCCATCATATTTTTCTGTTAACCGCACTTGTGGGTGACCAAATCGCACTCTCATCATCTTTCTGTATACGCGCCAATCACCAAAATTGTCTTTGTGCATGCCCCATGATCTCGCAGGTGTAGCACACAGTGCCCAATCCAAGGCCTCGAATTGATGTCTCTCTGGCACTTCTCTCTCTAATGAATCCAAAAAGTTATCAACATCAGTTAAACCATCATAGTAAGGCAGATTTCTTACCTCTGACGATAAACAACGCAACGACATAGTCATCATATTACAGTGTAGCATAGATACTTTATGCAGTTGAATCTACCAGTGCTCCAATTCTTCGTCTGAATATAATGTGCATAAACTTTCGCGATCCCATGCAATATGACCATCTCTTGTCAGTTTCACCCAATCCTGATCCCGCACCGTTATCTTGTAAATCTAATCCAAATCATCATCACTTAAAAAGCTGCGAACCAGTTCAGTATAGCGTAGTCCTTCTATAAGGTCCAAGGGCAACACTGTGCAGAGTGATTTCTTCTCAAATATCATCTTCCGCTTCTTCAAATTTATTACCCCATTCATGTCAGTGGCCCAATGAATCTCAAGGAGCACGGGGTAGGGATTGATGTCGTCCACAAGCTCTATTACTTCAAAAAAAATTAATGTGCTTGTGCCCTCAATATCAACCGTTGCTCCCTGCAATCTTCCCATGGGGATGATTTTATGTTGATTCACCATCCTTAACTAAATAGGAGACCACTGTAGTACAAGTCTCCCCATCATCTCCCATGTTTGTTTACGAAAAACATTCTCCTCCGACCCCAGATCTAGAATAGCTTGATCCATCTCATATTCTCCTATCTGCACAGTGAGCCTCATCTCACACACCTTTCTCACCTTATGCCTAGCAATCTTCCTGATGACACGTGGCCCATTGGTAGTGTTTTCCTTCCCAATGCACCTATTTATCAGTTCCTGTAGTCCCTTCACAGCCTTGCTATCGCGCAACAACTTCATACAGGTTTCTAAGAAAGTAGTAATCATGGACTGGTCCATTTCTTTAGTCGACTTCTCCTGACTTCCTGAGGTGGAGGCCTCAGCGAAGCTTTTCTTCGCTTCCATAAAATTTTCTTTTGCACATTCTAGATCAAAACTGGTCTCTTTTTTTGGCACTTTACGGACCCACTCACCTTCTTCAGAATGCTTCCCCTTATCTTCACCAGTCTTTGTTCCACTCCACAACATAATATTTACCTTAGGATCTTCCTCGCAAGCCTCAAACCTCATCATCTATAGGTTTTGATTTGGATACTGAGGCTGCGCCCCCTTTCATGTATCTTAGCTAATAATATAGGATAATCCTCCATCGCGTGGTCAAAATGAGTACAATAGCAACATGACAGATGCATCAGATTCGAGCAGTCTCGCACGTAGTGTCCAGTTCCCCCACAATTGTAACAAATGACCTACCCTCGACCTCTACTAGGTCCTCCTCCACCTCGACCTCATCTACACCTCTGATACTCACTTCGTGCTCCACCAACACCTTGTTCTGGAGGATGGGTTTCTTCCTGCACCCTATATTTAGGCGTTTTATCCATCATTAATTCGTAACTATGACAATTGCACTCATCATGATCCACCAATTGACAGAAGTTGCAGAAGAGTTGTTGCAGTGTTTGCACAAATTTTTGTAGCATATGGCAATTGTCTATCACATGTTTTCCATCCACCTTACAGATAGCACACCATAGTGCAGTCTTTGTGCTTGGCCCTACTGGAGCTTTTGGCCTCAGAGTCATTAACCCCCCTATTACAACATAATTTGCGAAGATTGGACAATGATCTTTGTCATGCCTCTTGCTTTTTCATTTCAAGCACCAAACTTCTTTGCGTGCCTCTAGCCGAATTGTTATATCATTCTTCAGACTCTGCATTTCTAGGAAAAGGTTCTATAACTTCCCCATATTAGCATCTTGCATCAGTGTTTCATGCAATCTCATCACAATCTCAAAAGCTTCCACCTGGGTCGCTATCTTTTGCTATGATAGTGCAACCCTTAGATGAGATAGGAGCAAAGCCACAAACCATTTGAGGTGTTTCACATTTGTCAGATTCAAGTTAGCTTCGCAGATCTTACATTTCAATCTTTGATCTAGCTCCCTGGGCATCTCTACAGGCCTGATCATGATTTCCTTGAATACAATGATTGATTGCGCTTCAGACTTAGGTCTACTGAATTCCTTATTTAGCGTAGTCTGGATATCTGCTAACATGGACATCGGGTTATTAGTGCAGTACTTAATGTACCACATTAGCGCGCGATCCTGAAAAGCACTAACCAACATTGCTTTCTTCATTTGATCATCCGTGATACCCTGAGCTTCCCATACAGCCTTTGCGACAAACCAAAATTGGTCTGGATCTTCATTTCCCATGCCCTTGAGCATAGGTATCTTTACTGAGTTCACCATATTGAATGGTAGCGGAGGTGGCGGTGGTGTAGGTGAATATGTATGCGGCAGAGGTGAAGATGGAGGCGGTGTGGGTGGATGGGGTATTCATGGGAACCCTTGCTTTATCAACTAAACAACGCTCTCTGGATAAGCTTTTGCTGCTTCCTCATCGTCAATCAGAGGAGGTTCAATTAGTGGGCTATATTTAGGGCCTATGTCCCATTTTCTCTTGAATGTCCTTCCACTTCGTGTAGCCCACAACATCAAGGTAGTTGTATAAACCGCTTTTCACACAAGAGCATCTTAATCTAGGTATTTAATGATTTTAAATACTTACCTCTCGGCCCCTTAAAGAAGCGGCACTCTGCTTCACTGTAACTAACCAAGGTATCAACCGTGAACTTTGTCATGAACCCTCCTATGATACGATCGAGCCGATGATCGACAACACGCGCAATCTTATCTTCAAAGGATTTTAATCTCCGCACTAACTCTGGGGTCCAGACTATTAAACTGTCAAGCCTCCACCTTCCTTGATCGTCTGCCAATTTCACGATCCACTCATACAACTTGACCAGGAAGGAACAGAAGAAGATCTCATGTATTTCTGTGTACAGGTATTTGTCCAACCATTATTCTTTCATCAATTGTGGGTTCCTGTTCTCTTACGCCACAAATTCATGGATCTTTCTATCCAACATGTCTTCGATCTCCTTCTTAGTTGGATTCCAGTGATGCAACATCACACATCTCGTTATGCATATCTGAGTCCAGAAAACAGAACTATTTTTTGGCTTGATGGCCCCTAACCCAGGTTCAGTGTTAATTAGACAAGCAAATCCCTACACTACCTGCCCTTTCGGCATCAATTCGCAGAGTGCAGATTAAAGTCTCACCGAAGCAGTATGGGGGGATGCTAGAACCAAGTTTCTACACCCTAATATAGTTGTGATGTCATTTTATACCCTAAACCTTCCTTCGCGCAGACCGATAAGCCTTTTAGGGCTTATCAATGTACTTCTCTTATTCAGATTTGAAACCTTCGCAAAGGTCTACAATCATCCTTCACGTACCCTAAATAGGTAGATCAGGCACTTATGCACCTCTGTAATTACTCTTACTTCTATATTTACCCAAATTAGCTTAATTATTGGTTAACTTCAACATGCATTATGATTATCTTCACGTAAATAGATATTCTTACTTGCATTTATATGACAAAGTTAAACACATATATTCGCGCATCAATATACCAATAAATCATAAACTGAGTATTCAACATAACATAACCGCATACATTCATAACAGAAGTAAAATAGCTCATACAGAGATATCTCCAGAAGAATTCTCTTTATTGATGGTTCAGATCTCCAGTACAAACTCTAACTTTCCTATGCACACAGCTGCAGGGTTCCATGCACTCAGCTACAGAATTCTACCCTAGGCCTTTGCGCACTCAGCCGCAGAGCCTCTTCCTACGCTAAGACTCTTTGCTCTTAGCTCTCACAGACCCATTACATCAATCAATTGCCCAAAACTTACTTAGAACTGAATTCTACCCAAAACTTCCTTAGACTCTTCTAAGACTCCCTTTTTATACATTCCCATGGTCTATGGACAAAGGGTGGATCTCATCAAGCTGACACAAGATTCCTAAACTAAGGGCAGAAACCCTTTTTGACTGTATACATCTCCGCACTTGACGCCCACAAAATGAGGAGACTTTACATTCTTAATACAAAACTTGGGCATTTAACCCCAAAACTTAGGCTTTTAACCCCAAAATTGACCCTTGGGGACACGTTCCCAACACACCACACTTCCTTTAGGGTTACTTTAGAGAAAGGAAGCTAAGAGTAATAGCCAACTTGCAAAGAATAAATTATTTTTGGAAGGAGAGGAGACAATGGAAGACAAAAATGGGGTTAGAAGAGAAAGCATGCCATGCCCTTGGAATGAAGTTAGCTACCACCTCATTAAGTATATATCGTGTGAAGGAAGATATAGTGTGGTATATGGATACGATTTTAGGCTTCTCCAAGAACTGAGGTTTGGAGCAGACACACCTCCTCAAAACAGACTAAGCATACCCTACTATCTTCTTCAATCAATGATAGATATGAGCATCAAGGTGCAGGAAGGAAAGCATTAACATCTAGCCCATCATGGGTTAATTAAACTTATCCTAGAATATGCCCTTCAAAACCTAAGACTCCCTATTACATAGACAACTTTCACAGACATGCAGACAAAGGGAGAAATAAAAACTCTGGAATATGACAAAAGCCCCACTACTAGTGAGAGGGATAAAGAGGAAGCAAAGGAGGAAGAAGAGGAAGAAAAGGAGGAGGAAAGTGATGAAGGGACAGAAGAAGATAGAAAAGAAGAAACCGATGAACAAAGTGAGGAACTGGAGGGAGAAGAAGAAGAGAAAAACAAGTATAAGAAAGAGAAGGGAAAAGAGGAAACAAAGGGCAAGGAAGAATAGAGGTATCTCCAAACCCCACCAAGAAAGAGGTAGCATCTTCCCTCACTACCCTAAGTACACCTATCAAGCAAAAAGGGAAGAGACAAAGACAAATTCCATTGTACTTTAGGACACAAAAAAGTACAAGGATTAGGCAAGGAAAACCTCAAACACCCACCAAAGTTCCTATTGTCATTGAAGACTCACCAAAGCAGCAAGAAAATATAGCTCCTCTTGTGAAAAATCTAGGAGAAGAATCATCATAAAAAGCCTCTCCCAAATCTCCCATCACTTATGTTAGGAGGTCTGTCACCATATCTACCTCATCCAAAGGAAAAGGTATCCTACAGGAGACACTGTAGGACCTACAGGGAGCAGAGGCCACCCTACTAGAAACTTTACTAAACCTATATGAAACTTAGAAAATGGACCAAAAATGGATCATTCACCAAGAAGCAAATAAGGAAGATCCAGAACTAAGGGAACCTTGTCCTCAACCCAATCTTGACTCTTACTACAGGTTCATTGAAGGGGGTAGGGTGATTCCACATAGATTTTCCATCCCCTTATTCTTTGAGCTTGAAAAAGAAAGGGCAAGAAAACATAGTGGGATGCAAATTTCCAAATCTAAAGGAGTGGAGGATATAGGCCACATGGAGGAGAAAGTAAAGGAAATGGGAAGAGAACTGAGCAGCATAAGGGATAGAGAGGTAATGATGAAATCTCATTTGGAAGCAAAGAATGCATGGCTAAGGGGATAGTTACAAGAGAGAGAAAGTCAATTGGCATCTATGGCTAGTTTATCCTTAGAGGAAATCGAGTGTAGGATGCCAGCAAAGTCTTATGCATTGTATCTTAAGGAATAGTGGTTGCAGTTCGAAATTAAGACTTTAGCATAGAGAGGCACTATGCCCTTCTAATATTATAGACACTTCATTGATCCCTGTGATCAAATCACCTTAGAGGATAGAGCTAAAATGTCTGAGTTTCACCTACACAACTTGGCTTTGACAGATTTGAATGTGTGGGATCCAAATTCAAAACTAGGGGACTTGCAATTGATGGCCTTGGCATCATGGATGAATCATGAGGAGGAAAGAGATGCAGAGATGAAGAAAGTAATTGCAAGAGAAGAGACAAAACCCCTCATGATAAGAGCTAAGCAATCAAATCCAATGGTTGTCATCAACACCCACAACCTGATTTCAAATGACCCTAATCTTGCACCTAGGTACTTTGCTACCCAAGGGCAAGTAGTCACACACTTTGAGGACATGTTCAAGTTTTTAAGGGATGACAACATGCAATCTTGCCAAAGGAGATGGAACACTTTTCCCTACAACCTAAAAATCAGAGAGTACCATTCTCCTTAGAGAATGAGAGAAGCACTAAATAGAACACCCATGTACAAGTAAGCTCTTTAAAGACTCAAATTCAACTAGATTGGCTTGACACCTAGTCCACCACTGCTCTTAGGAATGTTGGAAGAGGAGGAAAGAAAGCAATGGGAGGAAATAGAGAGGAAAATAGGAATCTATGCACGAGAAGAGGAAACTACAATAGAAGCATGGGATGTCAGAGAGGCCACTAGAGCAATGAAGGACATGGATATAGATTGAGTTGCTCAAATGATGAGTGACACTTTCAGTAGTGGGGTGATGATGAGCCTCATCATTGGGTAACTATATGGACCTTAATACACCTCCAAGCTGATTTAAATCAACTCTTCTCATAATGCCTTACATATTTTGATTATATTTTGCTTGATGAGATGAGTAAAAGTTAGATGTTATGCTTAGTGGGCTAATGTGCATTGATTGCAGGCTTTTGAGAGCAAATCATGGCGATTTTGGCTAATTAAGGGTAGAAACTCGAATGAGACAAGGAGGTGACATTGTAGGATATAGATCCTCCTCATTTACTCCTCACTCATTCAAATATTTCTCCATCAAATCACACTAGCTCGAAGTTGCAAGTAGCTGAGAAATGAAGATCAAAAGGTAGTCGAGCCAGTGACAGTTAAAGAGCTTTTTCATCTCGAGTTTGGGAGTCGAGCCTCCCTAGATTTAAGGAAGTTGTTGGATAATTCAGTGGTATAAATAAGGATGCCTAGTGCCTCATTAGGATTCGAATTTTTGATGTAAAAGCACTAGGCATTTTTGAGTTCAAGACTTGGGGAAGGCATTTTTATGTAATTTTCTATTATGATAATGAGAATGAGCATTTCCTTGATCCAGCACTAATTTGACTCAGAGGGATGAAGCTCTTGGGTTAGGGCCCAACCCTAGAAGAAAAGGCTCCTCTTCTTATATTTGTATGCTTAGTTGATTTCATATATTAATGGTAGAATTGTCTTTAGCATTGTTTCATTACAAGTAGTTGAGGATTTGATGAGCTTGCTTCCATTTTTGCATTGCTTTAGTAGTAGATTAGAAAGATAAAGGAATATAAAAAAGTTGTTAATAGGTGGATTTGGCCTCACTCCTCCCTTCAGGGACCATGGTTTGAGGAAAGAACTTCTATGCAGCCCCAAAAAGACAAAATTTTGATTTCTCATGGAATTTAGGGTTTTTTGTTATTTAGGCGAGCATTTTACTAGTTTTCAAGAATATGATTTAATTTTTATTTCTCTTGTCTTCAGCCTTGCATTAGATCTCACAAAGGTTTCACATTATTCTACAAGTTTTCCCATGCATGAAATAGGCAGCAATTCATGAAATTATGTTTTCTTTAGTTAATTGAAAATCTTTCTTGTTCGACATAATTTATGGATAAATGTTAGTGATTGATGCAACGCAGGAGTTTCAATAGTACAGAGAGATTTCATGACTAGAAACCCCATCCTAACCTCATCCATCCTCAGTTGTCACTTTTTCCACTAAGTCCCTCACCAAATTCATCATTCCTTAAGAATATTCCTCCAAGCTTATTGAGCAAATCCAACCATCTCACAAATTCTGTTTTGAGATTTGAAGGAGTCCTAGACACTCCCTTGCCTTATTTCACCCACCATTCACCTTCCCTAAGCCCTACACCACCTTCCAAATCTTTCCTCTTGCTCTTGACCGGATCATGTAAGAATACAGGGGATCCTGTAGGAGCATTAGAACATCCTGTAGGAGGCATTAGGACATCCTGTAGGTTGACCTGTAGTGGCCTGTTTTGAGGCTGAATTGTGGAAAAATCACCTAGGAATATAGGAGAATATCTCTACTTGCCTCCCAGGCCATCTGACCATTCACCATGATCCCTAATCCACCTCCCACATCACCAAGAGAAGTTAACATTCACACTTTCACACAAAAAAAGACAAAAAGGGAAAAAAGAGTTATTTTGTTCATTTACATGCACAGTAGTAGAATGTTTGGATGTTTCAAATTACATGCCTAGGATAGTAGGATTACACATATGTTAACATAACATTCTTTTGGAGAAAAGCCTCTTAGCAGTTAATTAGATGAATGGTGTGTTTAAGCATTTGATATCACTATTTTTCTTAATATAGTAGACGAGATTTCATTTAGTGCAAATTTCCTTTTTTTCTCATTGGTAATCAAGCTTATTTTGAATCAATAGAATATTGGTTTGAGAAACCATAATGATCTATCTCCAGCTTAGCAGTGACAAAGATCGGACCATTGCATCTACTTGTGTATACAACACTGCCACCTCCAAGTTTGTACGAACCCCAGGTTGATAAAGTAAAGTTAGTAGCCCTACGAGTTGCAGCATTCTTGCTACAATATTGGTGCTCATCACTTTTTGGCATTGTTGTCGAGGAGTCTGAGTACATGTTATTTCTAAATTTTTTCTTCCATTTCTTATCTCTGATATTCTGCTATTAGATTCATTTATGCAAAAGTAATGGTAAGTTAGTTTGTTTTATTTCCCATTCTGAAAGTGAGATTTCATTCAAGCAGTTAGTTTCCATTTAGTTTGTGATTTCAATTTTGCAACTAGTCTCAAAGCTTGAAAAAAAACACAAAACAAAACAAAAACACTTATTTCATGCCTCGTAAGAATAGGGACAGCTTAGGAAAATTTCTACCAAATACCCCCACCACTTCAAACAACCAACTTTCCCTCTTCTTCGGTAACTGCGAATTGGAGGACCCCTTGGGCAAAAACCAAGATATTTTTGAAGAGCCTACAGAGGCAAAAGAAGAAGGAGAACCTATTCCAACTGACCTAATGGTTAAAAATATAAATGACAGAGGAGATAGAGAAATAATTGAGGGTGCCTTTCCCATAAGAGAAACTAATGGGGATACCAAGATGAAAAACATAAGCCCCTCTACTCTTCCTCATTTCCATGGCCTGAGCTCAGAAGATCCAAACACTTTCTTGTTTGAGTTTCCTATCATATGCAGAACTTATGATTACACCACTGATGAGTAGAAGTTGAAACTATTCCCATCCAATCTCAAGGATGTAGCTATACGCTGGTTCAAGGGTTTTCTTGGGGATAACATCACAACCTAGGCTCATATGCAGCAAGCCTTCAACAACAAGTACCGAGACTACTACAGGTCCAAAGACACTAAAGAAGAAATTTATAGGATGACCTTGGGGAATGATGAATCCTTAGAGAATTATGAGAAAATATTCCAACTTAGCTACAAAAGTGGTAGGTGCACACTTAACCCTGAGTCACTGAAGCTAGTCCTACTCCATGGAGTAAGGGAAGATCTTCTGGATACCCTAAACCTGCTAGCAGGAGGGGACATCTACTAGCTACCCTATGAAGATATCAATATTGTCTTTAGGAATCATTCTAGGGCAACTAGGAAAAAGGGTAGGGGTAGTCAACCAATGGCCAACCCATCCTCTTCCAACACATTGATCAAATGTGAAATTGGAAATATGATGGAAGATTTCAAGAGTGAAACTTTGCAAACCCTTGCCCTACGGATGGACACTATGCACATTAAAAGAAAGCAGGAGGAAGCAGAGAGAGTATTAGCCATTTCCTACCCTAGATGCACGACGCACCCTAGGAATGAATGTCCATTAAATCTAGATACTATCAGAGATTTATAAAAGACTTTAGCAAGTTAGCTTCTCCTTTATTTGGGTTATTGGCCAAAGACTCTGAATTGTTATGGTCAAACAGTTGTCAAGAGGCCCTCGACACCATAAAGGACAAGTTGACCACTGCACCTATTCTCCAAGGCCAAAATTGGGCCCTTCCTTTCCATATACATGTTGATCCCTCTCATAAAGCCATAGGAGAAAATATAAGCTAGATAGAAGACAAGTTACCTTATGCCATTTACTTCATCAGCAAGAATATGTCAAAGGTCAAACTGCACTATACAGTGACTGAGAAGGAGCTCCTAGTTATTGTGCATTCATTGAAAAAATTTAGGCATTAGATTACAAGCTACCAAACATTTGTATATACTGATCATGCTGCAATTAAATACTTGATGAATAAACTTGATGTGAATGCCCAGATTATTATATAGTTACTTTTATTACAATAGTTTGATCTAACTATTATTGATAAGCCTGGCAAGGAGAATGTAGTTGCAAATTTTTTATCTAAATTAATTTTTCCTGTAGGGGAGGAAAGAATGGTTGATGATCAGTTACCGAATGAACACTTATTCGCCATTTTAGTTCTCTCTCCATGGTTTGCTAACATAGCAAACTACTTGGTGTCTACATAGTTTCCACTAAACTTGTCCTCCAAAGAGAAAAGCAAGATTGTGAGGAAGAGTTCCCATTCACTTGGATTGGGGGAAACCTCTTCAAACTAGGCCCGGATCAGATTTTGAGAAGATGTGTTAGGGAGGAGGAAGTCTTTGACATCCTTCTGACCTGTCATGATAGGCATTATGGAGGTCACTTTGCAGCCAAGAGTACAACATTTAAGGTGCTACAAGCTGGTTATTATTGGCCCACTCTTCATTGGGATGTGAAGAGGTATACTAGTCAGTGTGATCAATGCCAAAGGATTAGAAAACATACCCCAAGGGATGAAATGCCTCTGCAACCTCAAGTGACTTTCGAGCCATTTGACAAGTGGGGCATGGATTTCATTGGACCGATTGACCCTCCATCTGGGAAAAAGTACTACATCATTGTATGCACTGGCTATTTAACCAAGTTGGCTGAAGCCAAAGCCATCAAAGCAACAACAGAGGAGAAAGTGGATGAGTTCTTAAGGGAAAATGTATTTTATAAGTTTGGGTACCCTAGAGAAGTGATCACTGATCAAGGCAGCCAGTTTACATCTCAATTGATTGAAAATTTTTCAAGCCAGCACAAGATCAAGCATAGGACATCTGCTCATTACCACCCACAAGCTAATGGGAAAGTGGAGGTGACCAACAGAGCGCTGGAGGGAATTTTTACCAAAGTGATTAGTAGCAATAGAAAGGACTGGGCAAATAGAGTATTTAAGGCCACTTGGGCCTACAATACGACCTGGAATACCACCACTGGGTTCACTCCTTATGAGCTGGTCTATGGGAAGAAGGACTTGATGTCCATTGAATTTGTGTGCAACACATTAAGAATGGCAGAACAACTAGATCTAGATCTCACGAGGGTACAACAAGAGAGATTGCTCCAGCTGAATGGATTAGATGAGTTTAGAATGCAGGCCCTCCTACACACAGAGGTGACTCAAGTTCAAAGGAATATATGGCACAACAAGAACATAAAGGAAAAACAGTTTCAAGAAGGTGACTGCGCTTTATTGTATGATTCCAAATACAACTATTTTAAAGGAAAGTTAAGGACTAGATGGTTAGGGCCTTATGTCATAGAGAAATGTCATGATAATGGTTCAATGTAGATGAGAACCATTGATTCAGAGACTATTCCTTTACTTGTCAATGGGCACAGGTTGAAGGTCTACAAGAAGCCCCTGTCAATGAAATAATTCATTAATGGCATCAGAAAGACAGTGATGGTAGTGGAGCAAGTCTCAATGTCTACCCCATCAAGTCACTGAAAAAAAAATAAAATAAATAAATAAATAAATAAAAAGAGAAACAATAAAGAGGCTCAGGTGAAAAACTCCATGAGGCACCTGAGTCCCACTATTGGGTTGAAAACCTCTTGAGGCGGCCCAATGGTGTCAAAAAAAAAAAGAGAGATAAAAATATATCTGGGTGGAAACCTCTTTTGAGGCACCTAGGGCAAGTAGTTAGGATGAAAACCTATTGGAGGTAGACTAGTTGTTTTCAAAAAGGAAAAAGAAAAAAAAAAGATAAGAAAAGAGAGAAAAGAAAAACTTTGAAAATGTTGTTTGCAGGTCAGCAGGAGGAGGATCAGAGAAATAAGAGAAGAGCAAAAGGACCTATACAGTTCATGTTTCCATTCCTCCATTCCATATTCTTCATCATCCCATAATTCCCTCCATTTGTGAACTCATCTAGCTCAGTTTGCACGGGTTCTATGTTTTCTAAAGGATTCCATGTAAACCTACAGGATTCCTTGAAAACCTATAGGATGATCCTATAGGAATTACAGTGGCTTGGGAATCCCAAGGAAGGTGACCCTAGAGCAAGGGAATGACTTGCTTGTGTCAAAAGAATAAAATGTTTACTTCACCACTTCATCACCATGCCTCTCACCACCATGATTACCCCTGCATTCATCCAACAAGTCAGTTTAACAAACATTACAGTTTTCAGGAAAAAATAAAATAAAAGAGGATAAGAATAGAGGACAAGGGGACAACACTTGAAGGCTATACCTCTCATATACCAATCACTAGACCCCTTCTCTACCCATGAAAAAAATCCTCATGCTCCAGAAGTGAAGGAATGAATAGCAATTTAGGGGAGAGGTAGCTACGGGACATCCTGTAGGTTTCTTGTAGGAAATCATGTAGCAGCCTATCCCACAAAACAAAATTTCACAAGTTGCAGTCATCTTCATCATGTAGATCCCAATATCAAGGAAGCTCCTCCAGGGCTTAGTAGCAGTAGCAAGATCATTAGCATCACCATCCAGTACCTGCACATCAAAGAAAAAACAAAAAAGGAGGACAACAAAAAAAAGAAAAACACATGCAGCAATTACACAGCAAGGACATCACTCTCCAACAAGCAACATCATGGCATCTTACCACAGGTATTTTATGTCACTTAAACTCTCTCGTTAGCATAATATGATAAAAAATGTAGATTTGTGAAAGAGTTGGTTTTATAAGCAAAGGTGGCTAGTTAACTTGACCACCTTCAGCCCGCGAATGAGGAGAATAGAGTTAGTTCACTACACACATGGCAATGTTCAAATCAGGAGAAAGAGGATATGAGGCCAAAAATGGGTAAGTTACGGATGACCAAAGTGTGAGATGATACGAGGTAAGGAGAAATGATGAAGTGGTAGTGGGACCAATGGTCCAAAAGTGGGTGCTCGTACTTCAGTCGCTAGCACACCATCCCACACAATCACCCATATGAGGAAATAAAACATTGATTCCCATCCATAGGAGGTATTCACAATCTCAAGGATACATCGAAGCAAGGTTGCTCTCGACTCTTGAAGCAATGTCTATAGGAAAGATAGTGAGCACCTTTTCAGCGCATGAGAACCTACATGATCCTACAGGAAAACCTAGAGGATCCTACAGGAGAACCTGCATGACATAGATCAGTCATCTACAGGATTGGCAGTGGGCATTTTTAGAAAGGAAGAACCAAAGGTTGGCTTCATTAGCTAGTAAAAAGGAAGTAGGAGTTATACCTTCCCACATTTTCCAAGTTAAAAATATAGAGAAAACCTTCCATTGGATTAAGAAAATTGCAGTCTAGGTGAATTATATATAGGGTTGTCATTTAAAATCCCTCACCCATTAGAATTTTGAATTAGATCTATACAAGCCTCCACGATCATCAGAAGAAAAATGAAAGGGGGATTTAATAAGAGGGAACCCACAAACACAGTGAGAATTCACCATCACCCTCCTATAGTAGAGATCTTCACAAGGCACAATTGGATGGGTTTCTTTGAAAAAATGAGGGGATATGATGATGAGGTGGCCAGATACTTTTTTCTCTCACTCATACCACTAACTAGGATCCATGCCACTATTATAGTGAAAGGCCTCTCATTACAAATCACCATTTGAAGTCAAAGGCAGAATCACTACACTTACTTTAGGGTTGACTTGGACAAAGGAAGATAAGGGTAACAACAAACTTGCTAAGAAGAAATTATTTTTGGAAGGAGAGGAGGTAATGGAAGACAAAAATGGGGTCAGATGATAAATCTTGTCATACCCTTGGAATGAAATTAAATACCACCTCATTAAGCATATATCATGTGAAGGAAGATATAGTGTGGTATATGGATACCATTTCAGGCTTCTCCAAGAACTGAGTTTTGGAGGAGACACACCTCTTCAAAACAGACTAAGCATACCCTAATTTCTTCATTAATCAATCATAGGTATGAGCATCAAGGTGCAGGAAGGAAAACATCAACAACTAGCCCATCATGGGTTAATTAAAGTTATCCTAGAAGATGTCCTCCAAAACCTAAGACTCCCTATTACATAGACAATTTTCAAAGAGATGCAGACAGAGGGAGAAATAAAAACTCTAGAATATGACAAAATCCACACTGCTAGTGAGAGGGATGAAGAGGAAATAGAGGAGGAAGAAGAGGAATAAAAGGAAGAAGAAAGTGATGAAGGGAAACAAGAAGATGCAAAAGAAGAAACTGATGAACAGAGTGAGGAACTCAAGGGAGAAGAAGAAGAGAAAGACAAGGATGAGAAGGATAATGGAAAAGAGGAAACAAAGGGAAAGGAAGAATAGAGTTATACAGTTCAAGGAAAAATGGGGGAAGAATAACCGAGAATATCTCCAAAACCCACTGAGAAAGAGGCAGCATCTGCCCTCACTGCCCTAAGTACACCTATCAAGCAAAGAGGGAAGAGACAGAGACAAACCCCATTATACTTTAGTACAATAACAAGTACAAGGATCGGGCACGGAAAACCTCAAACACCCACCAAAGTTCCTATTGTCATTGAAGACTCACCAAAGCAACAAGAAAAGATAGCTCCTCTTGTGAAAAATCAAGGAGAAGGATTATCAGGACAAGCCTCTCCCAAATATTCCATCACTTACGTTAGGAGCCCTGTCACTAGGTTTGCCTCATCTAAAGGAAAAGGTATCCTAAAGGAGAAACAGAAGGACCTACACGAATCAAAGTTCATCCTATAGGAAACTATGCTAAACCTACAAGAAACTCAGAAAATGGACCAAGAAGGGATCATTTAGTAAGAAATAAAGAAGGAAGATCCAGAACTGAGGGAAACTAGTCCTCAACCCAACCTTGACTCTTACTATAGGTTCATTGAAGGGGTAGGGTGATTCCACATAATTTTTCCATCCCCTTATTCTTTGAGCTTGAAGAAAAGGCATGAACACATAGGTGGATGCAACTTTCCAAATCTAAAGGAGTGGAGGATATAGGCCACATGGAGGAGAAAGTAAAGGAGATGGGTAGGGAACTGAGCAGCATAAGGGATAGAGAGGCTATGACGAAAGCTCAGTTGGAAGTAGAGAGTGCATGGCTAAGGGGACAGTTACAAGAGAGAGAAATTCAATTGGCATCTATGGCCAACTTATACTTAGAGGCAATCCAGTGCAAGATGCCAGCAAATCCTTATGCATTGTATCTTAAGGAACAACGGATGTAGTTCCAAATTAAGACTTTAGCACAGAGAGGCATTATGCCCTTACAAGATTATATACAATTCATTGATCTTTTTGATCAAATCACCTTGAAGGATAGAGCTAAAATGTCTGAGTTTTACCTACACAACTTGGCCTTAACAGATCTAAATGTGTGGGATCCAAATTCAAAGCTAGGGGACTTGCAATTGATGGCCTCGGAATCATGTATGAATCATGAGGAGGAAAGATATGAAGAGATGAAGAAATTAATGGCAAGAGAAGAGACAAAACCCCTCATGATAAGAGCCAAGCAATCAAATCCAACGGCTATCATCAACACCCACAACCTGATTAAAAATGACCCTAAGCTTGCACCTAGGTACCTTGTTGCCCAAGAGCAAGAAGTCACACACTTTGAGGACATGTTCAAGTTTTTAGGGGACGACAACATGTAAGCTTTCCAAAGGAGATGGAACACTTTGCCCTACAACCTGAAAATCAGAGAGTACCATTCTCCTCAAAGAATGAGAGAAGCACTAAACATAACACCCATGTATAAGCTGCAAGCTCTCCAAAGACTCAAAGTCAACTAGATTGGCTTGAGACTCAGTCCACCACTTCTCTTAGGAATGTTGGAAGGAAGGAAGGAAGGAAGAATAAGAAAGAAATAAGTGGGTATAGATAGAGAGGAAGGCAAGATTCTATGCATAGGAAGAGGAAAATACAGCAGAAGCATGGGATGTCAGGAAGGCCACTAGAGCAATGAAGGATATGGTAATAGATTGAGTTGCTCAGAGGATAAGCAACACTTTCAGTAGGGGGTGATGATGAGCCTCATCATTGGGTAACTATATGGACCTTAATACACGTCCAAGCTTATTTAAATCAACTCTTCTCATAATTCCTTACATATTTTTATTATATTTTGCTTAATGAGATGAGTAAAAGTGAGATGTTTTTCCTAGTGGACTAATGTGAATTGATTGCAAGTTTTTGAGAGAAAATCATGGCAATTTTTCCTAATTAAGGGCAGAAACCCGAATGAGAAGAGGATGATATATTGTAGGAGGTATATCCTCCTCATTTACTCCTCACTCATTCGAATATTCCTCCATCAAATCACACTAGCTCGAAGTTGCAAACAGTCGAGCTAGTGACAGTTAAAGAGCCAGTTCATCTTGAGTTTGGTAGTTGAGCTTCCCTAGATTTAAAGAAGTCATTGGAGATTTCAATGGTATAAATAAGGAGGCCTAGAGCCTCATCAGGATTCGAATTTTTGATGTAAAATCACTATGCATTTTTTAGTTCAAGACTTGTGGAAGACATTATTATGTAATTTTTTGTTATGATAATGAGAATGAGAATTTCCTTGATCCAACACTAAGTTGACTTAGAGGGTTGAAGATCTTGGGTTAGGGCCCAACCCTATCATTTGTATGCTTAGTTGATTTCATATATTAATGGTGGAATTCTCTTTAATTATTTCATTGCAAGTAGTTGTGGATTTGATTAGTTTTCTTCCATTTGTGCATTTCTTTAGCAGTACATTAAAAAGATAAAGGAATATCAAAAAGTTGTTAGTAGGTGGATTTGGCCTCACTCCTCCCTTCAAGGACCATGGTTTGAGGAAAGAACTCCTATGCAGCCCCAAAAAGACAGAATTTTGATTTCTCATGGAATTTAGGGTTTTCTATTATTTATTCTAGAATTTTACTAGTTTTTAAGAATATGGTTTAATTGTCATTTGTGTTGCCTTTAGCCTTGCATTAGATCTCACAAAGATTTCACATTATTCTGTAATTTTTCCCATGCATGAAATAGGTAGCAACTCATGAAATTATGTTTTCTTTAGTTAATTGAAAATCTTTCTTGTTCAACATGATTTATGGATAAATGTTAGTGATTGATGTAGTGTAGGAGTTTCAGTAGTAAAGATAGATTTCATGACTAGAAACACCATCCTAACCTCATCCATCCTCGGTTATCATTTTTTCCACTAGGTCCCCCACCAAATTCATCATTCCTTAAGAATATTCCTCCAATCTTGTTGAGCAAATCCAACCATCTCACAAACTCTGTTTTGAGCCCTAAAGGAGTCCTAGACACTCCCTTGACTCATTTCACCCACCATTCACCTTCCCTAAGCCCTACACCACCTTCCAAATCCTTCCTCTTACTCTCAGCTAGATCTTGTAGGAATACAGGGGATCTTGTAGGAGCATTAGAATATCCTATAGGAGGCATTAGCACATCCTATAGGTTGACTTGTAGTGGCCTACTTTAAGGCTAAATTGTGGAAAAAGCACCTAGGAAGATAGTAGAAGACTCCTACTTACCTCCCAATCCATTTGACCATTCACCATCATCCCTAATCCACCTGCCACATCACCAAGAGAAGTTAGCATTCACACCTTCACACAAAAAAGAAAAAAAGGGAAAAAAGAGTTATTTTGTTCATTTACATGCACAACAATAGGATGTTTGGATGTTTCAAATTGCATGCATAGGATAGTAGGATTACACATATGTTAACTTAGAATTCTTTTGAAGCAAAGCCTCTTAGTAGTTGGTTAGATGAATGGTGTGTTTAAGCATTTGATTTCATTCTTTTTATTACTATAGTAGACGAGATTTCATTTAGTGCAAATTTCCATTTTTTTCTCATTTGTAATCAAGCTTCTTCTGAATCAATAGAAGACTGGTTTGAGAAACCATAGTGTTCTATCACTAGCTTAGCGGACAAAGAGCGGACCCATCACATCTACTTGTGTATACAACATTATCACCTCCACGTTTGTACAAACCCCAGGTTGATAAAGTAAAGTTGGTAGCCCCAGGAGTTGCAACATTCTTGTTGCAATACTGGTGATCATCACTTTTTGGCATCGTTGTCGGGGAGGTGTCTAAGTATATGTGATTTCTGCTTTCTTTCTTCCATTTATCATCTCTAACATTCTGTTATTAGCTTCATTTCTGCAAAAGTAATTGTAAGTTAGTTTGCTTTCTTTTCCATTCTGCAAGTGAGATTTCATTCAAGCAGTTAATTTCCATTCAGTTTGTGATTTCAATTCTGCAACTAGCCTCAAAGCTTGAAAAAGAACACAAAACAAAACAAAACAAAAAAAACTTCTTTCATGCCTTGTAGGAATAGGGACAACTTAGCAAAATTTCTACCAAATACCCTCACCACTTCAAATAGTCAACCTTCCCTCTTCTTAGGTATATTTGAATTGTAGGACCCCTTGGGTGAACAACCAGACATTTTTGAAGACCCTGTAGGGGTAGAAGAAGAAGGAGAACCTATTCCAACTAACCTAATGGCTAAAAATAGAAATGACAGAGGAGATAGAGAAATAATTGAGGGTGCCTTTCCCATCATAGAAACTAATGGGGATACCAAGATGAAAAACATAGGCCCCTCTCCTCTTCCACATTTCCATGGCCTGAACATAGAATATCCAGACACTTTCTTGTTTGACTGTCCTGTCATATGAAGAAATTATGATTACACCATTAATGAGCAGAAGTTGAAACTATTCCCATCCACTCTCAAGGATGCAGCTTTGCGCTGGTTCATGGGTTTACCTAGGGATAGCATCACAACCTGGGCTCAGATGCAACAAGCTTTCAACAACAAGTACCGAGGCTAATGCAAGTCCAAAGACACTAAAGAAGAAATTATTGGGATGACCTTGGGGCATGGTGAATCCCTAGAGGATTATGAAGAAATATTCCATCTTAGCTACAAAAGGGCCAGGTTCACACTTCACCCTGAGTCACTAAAGCTAGTCCTACTCCGAGGGGTAAGGGAAGATCTTCTGGATACCCTAAACCTGCTAGGAGGAGGGGACATATACGAGCTACCCTATGAAGATATCAATACTGTCTTTAGGAATCATTCTAGGGTAGCTAGGAAAAAGGGTAGGGGTAGTCAACCAATGGCCAGCCCATCCTCTTCCAATGCACCGATCAAAGGTGAAGCTGGAAATATGCTGGAAGATTTCAAGAGTGAAATGTTGCAAACGCTTGCCCCTCATATGGACACTATGCACATCAAGAGAAAGCAGGAGGAAGCAGAGAAAGCGTTAGCCATTTTCTACATTAGATGCACAAGGAGGCACCCTCAGAATGAATCTCCATTAAATCTGATTGAAATATACTCAGTCTATGAAGAAAACCACTCCACGGATAAGTGCCCTTCTCTTCCTAGACTAAAAGTTGTGTATTAGGGAACTGAAGGGGAGACTAAATAGCTATGTTACATAAATCAAATAAGACCACAAAGGCCTCGGCCATAATAGCAAGGCATGCAAGGGTCATCCCATGCATATTACATCCCTAACTAGAACACATACATTCCCTCTTGGGGACCCCTTGTTCATCCATCCTGGTCTACACCTCTTTGGCATTTTGCACCTCAGTACCATTCCTAGCCGACCAGCCAGTCATTTTAGCCATATGCTCTGCCACAGCCTCAGTGGAATGCACCACCCAAGGGGTGGAGGCCCCCATACAACAATGCTCCAGCTTTATTTCATTCACCTCCTACTCAACCACATCCCTTACATCATGCTCCACCTAAACAACCTCAGATTCTTGCCTAGTCAAATCTAAACCTGAACAATAGACACGCACAACAAGTGTATAGTGGAGAGACATCCTGTCAGAAATAATACTGAGAGGGGGGGTGAATCAATATTATTAGATCAATAATTTAATTTTCAAAACTTATTTGTATACACTACTTTAGCTTAGTGAACTAGTGTGTATACACAACTATACTTAATGCAACCAGTGTATATGCAGAGTTCTTTTGAATTACCAAAATTATCATGCATTGAACTTTAACCAGTATATTAAGAATTCATTATACAGTACAGTAAAAATAGAATAGAGGATTACTCATAAGCAACACACATGAACACCAAGATATAAGGTGGAAACCCAATGTGGGTGAAAACCACCTGCTGCAATCGTCTCTGTCTTCTTTTAATAATAAGAAAAATCTGTTTACAATTTTTTTACTAATGTAGTCTTATACCAGTACGCAGGCTTCTACCTGCAGAAGCCTACAACCTTCTCTCATTCTCCAGCTTGTACTTGAAGGGAGCTACAACCCCCTAGCTCTTGTACTAGCTGATATGTTTACTGGTACGTAGGTTCTGACCTACAGAAGGCTACAACCTTCTCTTTTCTTCGAGGGACCACATTTCATAAATTTTCAGACTGGATCCATCAACAACATCATTCAATCATCAAATAAATCTACATTAACCAATATCCTTTTGAATCAACCACAACTGAAACAATCAATCATCCCATCAATATGATCATTCAGAATGCTCTCACCAGAATATAGTAACCAAAACCCAAGCCAGAACCTAGAACAATGCAACAACAAACATAAGCAACTAAAACATATTTGATAAGGTATACGCTACTTCCCTGTGTCGAACCTACGTGCATACGCACTTTCCTCAAAGCAAACTAGTGTATAGATCTACAAATCAAATTTATGATGTATATGCTACTTTGATATGCAGAACCAACGTGCATACGCTCCTTTTCTAAAGTTAACCTGCTTACAGATCTATAAATGATGATTTAAACATTACAACTATTCCAGACTTTAGCCGTACCCAAATCATCATATTTACATACTACAACATGCGCTAGTTATTTAGATACATGATTAAGCCACATAAAGATAATTCACTTCAAGCCTTGAGATCTTGATACATCCTTAGATATTACCCTTCATCAAACACAAAGGTTCATCATTGGTTCAGATCAAGCACAGCAACATAAGCCAATAAGCTGCATATTAGATCTCATACTTCATCAGAATTCGATACTTGCACACCCTGGCCTAATGATCTTCTCCTCCTTATATAGTTTTAGGCCTTTCTCAATACCATGGATCAAAACCACTTAGGACCAATACCTTGGACCAAATACCTAGGGTCAATACCTTAGACTAAATACCATGGACCAATACCATGGATCAAAATACCATGGACCAAATACCTTGGACCGCAAACTTAGTTTTCCAAGGTATACATGCTTTTCCTTCTTTGAAAGTGCGTGTGTACATATATGTGACTTCTATACTGTGAACCTACGTGTATACACATCTTGGACAATGGTGAACCTGTGTATACCTCTCTTTCTTCATTCTGTGAAGATTGATCTGTAATTCTTTGTTGTTTTCTTGCTATACTGTGATCTTTCATCTGAGTGAGTTCCTTTCTGAGTTTATTCCTTGAAGTTGTCCTACATTTCTGTCTGTAAACACTACTGTCATGCATTCTGTCACATCTGATATCTCTTTTGTAGATTCATCTAGTTACCATATACAAGTGAGTTGTTCTGCTACAAGTGGGTTGCCATCAAGTACAACACATCCATCATAATGCCAACAATCTCCCCCTTTGGACTTGATGGAAACAAACACACCAAGTCACTCTCCCCCTTTGACATCAAGGGCAAAGGGTCATGCTCCCCTAGAGTGCATGCTGAATTCTCTGATATGCTGAAGTGTGTTGATTGAGCTCCCATGATTAAGTCCATGCTCCCCCTAGGCATAAGTGAAGTCTACAAAAAGATGTTCTAAAAGAAGAACATGACTCTATACATACATCACAAATGACCTTCCTATCACCAATGACTCATACATACATCCATATCCCAACCAAGTGGGGATATACCAAATGTGACTCATCCACCCAACCAAGTGGGGATATATCAATTGTTTGTACATGTCAACAATAAGAAACATTACATCATCCATCCCATGCATAGTGGGCTTACAAATTAGATCTTTTCATGACGGTTACATTAAAAGATATACACGACATATATAACAAGGACTAAATATCTTAATCAAGGTCATGATAGTCATCAACAACTATCATATGATCAGCATCTGTGAACAACATCCAGCCCAGCAACCTGTATATGTCCATCATTAGTTCCCAAAATATTACCAACCATGTTCTCCCCCTGAACCTGTTCCACCTAATCACTATCAGATCTGATCATTGCATATGTCAGCAAGAGATATCAAAGCATCATCATCAATCAGATATACACCAACTTATCAACAACTTTATGAGGACCAATATATTTCCATATGTTATCAGCGGAATGAAACCATCATCAAACATAGCAGATAATTAAAAGAACCATAGCAGACCCCTTTTTTCTGAGTCTAGCCCACTTCTTTTCTTCAAACTAACATATATGCGACTGTGCCCACAGAAACTCACGTATGTACATGACTACACATCATGAAACTCACGTATAACCACATTTCTCTGAAAAATAGGATTTAACAACAAGATGATGCAGAAACTACTCCCAGCTTTTGTCTAAGATATTCAAATGTCTCTTTGGGCAGTGGTTTAGTGAATATATCAGCAACCTGTTCTTTGGAGGGAACATACTCCAATTTGACCATTTGTTCAAGCACTTGTTCATGTAGGAAATTATATTTGATGGGTATGTGCTTGGTCTTGGAGTGCATGACTGGATTCTTTGAAATACTAATGGCACTTGTATTATCATATAGAATGGAGATGGGTGGACTACATGGTGATCTAAATATCTTGCAAAGGTTTGCATCATCCAAACTAATTGTGTGTAGCAAGATGCAGCAGCCACGTATTCTGCTTCAGTTGTAGATAATGAAATTGAACTTTGTTTCTTGCTAAACCAAGACACTAACCTGGAACCCATATAGAATGCACCATCATTAGTGATTTTTCTGTCATCAACACTTCGTGCCCAATCTGCATATCTATATGCATGAAGTGTAAGATCTGTATCCCTAGGATACCATAAACCAAAGTTCAGTGTTCCTTGAAAATATTTGAAAATCCTTTTGACTGCCTCAATATGTGATTCCTTTGGATTTGCTTGGAATCTTCCAACTATTCCTACTGCATGCATGATGTTTGGGCAGGTACCTGTTAGATAAAGCAGACTGCCAATCATGGATCTATAAGTTGGTTGATGTACTGTTGTTGATTCATCATTTGAGATAAGACTGCATCCTGTTACCATTGGGGTACATACTGGTTTAGAATCTTCCATGCCATACTTTTTCAGGATCTGTTTGAGATATTTTGTTTGTGAGAGAAAAATACCATCTTTATTTTGTTGAACTTGTAGGCCAAGAAAATAGATATGCTCACCAAGAAAGGACATTTCAAATCCTTGCTGCATTACTGAAGAAACATTCTGGCTCATGGATTCTTCATTTCTACCAAAAATGATATTATCAACATACACAACAATTATTAGCAATTTACCAGTGTCCATGTTTGTATATAGATTGCTATCTGCTGACCCATTTGAAAAACCTTGTTGGTGGAGATATGTGTCAAGACGGTAATACCATGTCCTTGGAGCCTATTTTAGACCATAGAGAGCTTTTCTGAGTTTGCATACAAGTTTTGCATCACTTCCAAGAATGAATCCTTATGGTTGTTCAATATAGACTTCTTATTCTAAGTTCTCCATTAAGAAAGGTAGATTTTACATCCATTTGGTATACTTTGAATTTTTGAAAACTAGAAAGAGCAAGAAACATTCTTATGGCTTCAAGTTTAGCAACAAGTGCAAAAGTTTCTTCAAAATCTATACCTTCTTGTTGAGCATACCCTTTACAAACAAGTATATCCTTGTTTCTAATAACTTCTCCTTTTTCGTTCAGCTTGTTTTTGAATATCCATTTAGTTCCTATGATATTCTTATCATGAGGTCTGGGAACTAATTCCCAAGTATTATTCTTTTCAATTTGCTCAAGTTCTTCATTCATGGCCTTGACCCAACATTCATCTCTACATGCTTCATTTACATTTTGAGGTTCAGTGGAAGATAGTAATGCTAGATAGATTGAGGCTTCGGCAATGGTTCTTCTAGTTTGCACACCTGCCCCTTTTTCCCCTAAAATTTGAGTTTCTTGATGATTTTTCTGAACATACCTGGACAGAGTCTTTTCTTCTAACATTATCTCTTCTTATGGTGCTTCATTGGTTTCTTCTTTAGAATCAATGTGATTTTATGTGGGAAAATGATCCTCATCTTCTTCATTGTCATACTCTTTGGTTTTTATCTGTTTTTTATTTTTGCATGCTTCATCAACCACAACATCAATACTTTCAATAATTTTCCCAAGTCTTTTATTATAACATTTATATCCTTTACTTTGGGAAGAGTAGCCAAGAAGAATACCTTCATCTGCTCTGGGTTCAAACTTATTAAGTTTTTCATTAGTCTTTTTGATGTAACATGTGCTTCCAAAAACTTTGAAGTATTTTACAGTAGGAGTCTTACCATACCAAAGTTAATGTGGAGTTTGAGTGTTGTTTACCCGAACATTTTCTTGGTTGAGAATAGTGACGGCAGTGAACGCAGCTTCACCCCAGAAGGTTGTAGGAGTTCCAGATTCATCTAGCATAGCACGAGCCATTTTTTGAACAGTTCTATTCATCCTTTCTACCACTTCATTTTGTTAAGGAGTCCTTGTGGTGGAGAACTACCTTTTTATTCCAAGTTGTTCACAAAATTCAAAGAATTCATCCGAGGTAAATTCCCCTCCTCGATCAAATATGAGGCATTTGATTTTGTGATCTGATTCATTTTCAACCAAAGCTTTGAAGGCTTTGAACTTTTCAAATGCTTCATCTTTATCTTTAGAAGACCTATCCAACACATTCTGGAAAAATCATCAATGAAAAATATAAAGTATTCTTCTCCAGAAGGTGACTTTTTCCTTGATGGTCCACATAAATCAATATGAACAAGTTCAAGAGGCTTACTAGCTGACCCTTCCTTTTTGATGAAGTGAGATCTGGTTTACTTACCAAATTGACATGATTTTGATATAGTATTTTCAAGAATGTTGATATCTGGAAGATCATGAACAACCTAGTATCTGCATGCATTTCTTATTTGGGAAAAACTTAGTTGTCCCAATCTTCTGTGCCATAGCCAGTTTTCATCATTTTTTCTTAGATAACACTGTTGTTGTCCTCCCTTGAGAATGTATAGATTGTTTGGAGTTCTTGTCCATTTGATCACGGTTTCTCTTGTATCAAGCTCACAAACAACACATCCATTTGATCGAAACACTACTTCATTTCCTTGATCACACATTTGACTCACACTCAACAGGTTATGCTTTAAGCCATCAACATACATAACATTCCCAGCTTTGAATTTTTCTTTCAAGAAAACAAAACCTTTACCTTTTATGACAACGGGAGTGTCATTTCCAAATGAGACACTCTTTTCTTTTTCTAAGGCATTATATGAGTGTAGTTTTTCTTTGTCACCTGTCATGTGTTTTGAGCATCCACTATGGATGTACCACTGGTTTTCTTGTCCTTCTGCATACAAGGCTATACCACATCTTTCTATTTGCGGTTCTTTCTTTCTCCATATTTTGGGATTTAATGGAGTTTGCTCCTTTTGAGCTATTTGCCGAAATTTACTCCTGAATTCAGATTCTTCATCACCAAAGTTGTTACAGATTGAGAATTCTATTTCATTTTCAAGAAGAGAAAATTTATTATAGGAAATTTTCTTGATCCCTATCACATGTTTTTGATTTCGTGCTTCTTTAGTCATGATAGTTTTGTAAGAAACACATTGAGTAGCTTTGTGTCCAAAATTATGACATGAGAAACATTGACCATTAAAGAAGTTCCTGCGATTATCGAATCTACTGACCTGTTGATTGTAGTTTCTATTGATATTTATCTTTGAAGCAAATTAACTATGATTTACCTGAGGTTGATTGTGGCTTTTGTTCATCCTTGAATTAAATTGAGCCTGATTCACTTGGTGATCTGCTTTATGCCTTTGCTGGTGATTGTCAAACTGTTCACTTCTCTTTGTTGCATCAAGATAACTTTTAGTGGAGGTTGACGGCTTCTGTGATTGAGATGTTTCTTCATTATATCCAATACCTTTCTTTATCAGAGGAGAGCACTGCACTTTGATGATTTCATTTAAGGTTTCAGATCCTTTAGAAAATCTAAGATTGAGAGCTTTTGTTTTCTCAAGATCCTTTCTTAGACCCACAATTTCACATTCTAGCTTTTCATCGTGTTTTTCTCTTTCAGCAAGTTGGTATGTCAAGGTATCTATAATCATATTATTTTCTTCTAAACAAATTTTGAGTTTAGATATTTCTTCATAAAGGTCATCTTCATCTAAAGCATCCAAAAAATCATCATCTTCATAAGCCATCAGAAGTCTACAGTCATTACTATTTTCATCTTCATCACCATTTGATAAACCCTCGCTATCTTCATGAGTATAATATCTCTTTTTACTTACACTTTGTTTTCTATTCCATTTTTCATATTCCTTCTCTTTATCATATTTATCTTTATGAGGACATTTGGCAGCATAATTACCGACTCTACCACAAGCAAAACATTTAAAATGTAGTTTACCTCTGAATCTTCCAGAACCCCGTTGAAGCTTCTTGACAAAGTTTACTTCCTCTTCTTCTTCTTAAATATGTCTTGATTCATTGAGTTATTCTTTTCCTTTTGCGGAAGCTTTAAAAGTGGCTTCTCTCATATCTAATGGACCTCCTTTTCTCATCTCAAAGGCAGTTAAGATTCTGTGAAGCTGTGTCATATTAATAGTCTGTAGATCTTGCTTTTCTTCTATGGCAGATACTTTTGATTCAAATTTAGCAGATAAGGATCTTAAGAATTTTTCAACTAAGGTAACTTCCTTTATCTCTTCACCTAGATTCTTCATGCAATTAACAATCTCATCTATACGTAAGAAGTAACTAGCTATACTTTCATCATTGTGCATCTTGAGAGTTTCATATTGAATTCTGAGAGTTTGCAATCTAGCACGTTTTACCTAAGAGTCTCCTTCATAGCTTAGAACGATTTTGTCCCATATTTCCTTGGCTAATTTGAGCTGCATAACTTTGACAAACTCTGATTGTGACAGACTTCCCAATAATGTATTGACAGCCTTGGCATTGGTTTCATATTACTTTTTTCCTACTGTATTTGTAGGAATTGCTGATGGAAATGCATATCCTCCTTCCACGATTTCCAGACATATATTCCAAGAGATTGAAGATAGGTTGTGGTTCTTACCTTCCAATAAATAAAGTTGCTCCCATAGAAGATTGGTGGTCTGATGGATCCCCCGCTTTCTTGATTATTCATGATGATGTATCTTCATTCAAGCAATCAAGCTTCTTCTGAAGGACCGGCTCTTATTCCAATTGTTGGAAATAATACTGAGAGGGGGGGTGAATCAGTATTATCACATCAATAATTTAATTTTCAAAATTGATTTGTATACGCTACTTCAGCTTAGTGAACTAGCGTGTATACACAACTATACTTAATGAAACCAACGTATATGCAGAGATCTTTTGAATTACCCAAATTATATGCATTGAACTTTAACTAGTATATCAAGAATTCATTAGATAATGCAGTAAAAATAGAATAGATCATTACTCATAAGAAACACACATGAACACCAAGATATAAGGCGGAAACCCAATGTGGGTGAAAACCACCTGCTACAATCGTTTATGTCTTCTTTTAATAATAAGAAAAATATGTTTACAGTTTTTGTACTAGTGAAGTCTTATACCAGTACGCAGGCTTCTACCAACAGAAGGCTACAACCTTCTCTCATTCTCGAGCTTCTAATGGAAGGGAGCTACAACCCCCTAGCTCTTGTACTAGCTGATATGTTTACTAGTACGTAGGTGCCGGCCTACAGAAGGCTACAACCCTCTCTTTTCTCCCAGGGACCACATTTCATAAATTCTCAAACTGGATCCATCAACAACATCATTCAATCATCAAATATATCTACATCAACCAATATCCTTTTGAACCAGCCACAACCGAGTCAATAAATCATCCCATCAATTTGATCATTCAGAATTCTATCACCAGAATACAGTAACCAGAACCCAAGCCAAAACCTAGAACAATGCAATAACAAACAGAAGCAACTAAAACATATTTTATAAGGTATACGCTACTTCCATGTGTCAAACCTACGTGCATACGCACTTTCCTCAAAGCGAACTAGCGTACAGATCTGCAAATCAAATATATGATGTATACACTCCTTTGATATCCAAAACCAATGTGTATGCTCCTTTCCTAAAGTGAACCTGCATACAGATCTGTAAATGATGATTTAAACATTACAACTATTCCAGACTTTAGCCATACCTAGATCATCATATTTATAGACTACAACATGCGCCAGTTATTCATATACATGATTAAACCACATAAAGATAATTCACTTCAGGCCTTGAGATCTCGATACATCCTTAGATCTTATCCTTCATCAAACGCAAAGGTTCATTCTTGGTTCAAATCAAGCACAACACCATAAGCCAATAACCTGCATATTAGATCTCACACTTCATCAAATAGTCGATACTTGCACACCCTGGCCTAATGATCTTCTCGTCCTTATATAGTTTTAGGCCTTTCTCAATACCATGGATCAAAACCACTTAGGACCAATACCTTGGACCAAATACCCAGGGTCAATACCTTGGACTAAATACCATGGATCAAAATACCATGGACCAAATACCTCGAACCGCAAACTTAATTTTCCAAGGTATACGCACTTTTCCTTCTGTGAAAGTGCATGTGTACGTATACGCAACTTGTATATTGAGAACCTGCGTGTATATGCAGCTTGGACAATGGTGAACCTGCATATACCTCTCTTTCTTCATTCTGTGAAGACTGATCTGTAATTCTTTGTTGTTTGCCTGCTATATTATGTTTTTTCATCTGAGTGAGTTGCTTTCTGAGTTGATTCCTTGAAGTTGTCCTACATTTCTATCTGTAAACACTACTGTCATGCATTCTGTCACATCTGATATCTCTTCTATAGATTTATCTAGTTACCATATATAAGTGAGTTGTTCTGCTACAAGTGGGTTTCCATCAAGTACAACACATCCATCATAATGCCAACACATCCTACCCTTCTTATGTTGTGGAGATTTAGGAAATAAACTTGAGATATGGGAGAGTACTCCCGGACAACCAACCCCCGCCTCCACCTAGGGAGAGTGAGGAGGAAAGAGAGGAAAGCATGCCTAGATTGAATCCACCACCCTTTACTAAAATATTAACTCATCCAATCCAACCTACCCCAGAAGAGAATTAACTTTTGGGTGAATTGAAAAACCTATGTGTCAAAATTCCACTTCTCCAAGCCATCAAGGATGTACCTATTTACAACAAGTTTATTAAAGAGAAGTGTTTCAAACATCCAAGGAGGCGAAAAAGAGACACCCCTACCATTAATGTCATTGGACAGTTGTCTGACTTAATGTTGGGGCATGTAATTTTCCCAAATTATTTGGACCCTGGAAGCCCTGTAGTAGATGTTCACATCAACGGCACCATTTTCCCACACACTTTAATTGATCTTGGGGATGCCATTAATTTAATGACTAAGGACACCATGCTCAAACTCAATCTCAAGGGTTCATTAAAAAAGACCACAACAGTATTGCAACTTACAGATCGTTCCACAGTGACCCCTGAGGGGATTGTTGAGGATGTGATGGTCTCCATTAACTCTTGGGAGTACCCTACAGACTTCCTAGTTCTCTAGCCTAATGCCAAGCATATTGGTTATCCTCTCATACTCGGGAGGCCTTGGTTAGCCATTGTTGATGCCTACATCAGCTACAATGCTGGAAATATGACTATCAAAAATGGGCATATGTCCAAGTAGTTAGTCTTGTACCCTCCTGCTCAACCATCTCTAGAACATGACTTACCTTTATGGCTAGAAGATAAGGAATAATATGAAGTCTACTCAGCCCAACTCTATACCTTAGAAATAGCCATGGGAGGAGGAGAACCGAATGAAGATGATTTGATTAAACACATACTCCAAATTCCAACTCCCAACAGCTTGTCTTTAGGGGAAATAGTAAAGGAACCAAGAGTAGCCATCAGATTGATCTATGCTTAGTTTATTCAAACCCTACCCGTGTCAAAATCATAGAATTCGACCCTGAAAGAACTTTAAAAATCAACCACTCTCTTTCTGTACACCAAGAAGAAAAATTGTGCGATATGCTAAGGGAACATCTGGATGCCTTCGCTTGGAGTTACAAGGAATTGAAGGGAGTGCACCCTTCAGTGTGTACTCACCACATTTATATCAAAGTAGGTTGAAAACCAGTCTGATAACCCCAAAGGAGAATGAATCCAGCTCTCAATGATATAGTCAAAGAAGAACTGTAAAAGCTGGTGGATGCAGGATTCATTTACCCTATCTCAGACAGTCAGTGGGTTTCTCCCTTTTTGTTGGTTCCAAATAAAAATGGGACGTGGAGGATTTGTGTCGATTACAGAGAGTTAAACAAAGCAACAAATAAGGACCATTTCCCTCTGCCTTTCATTGACCAAATGCTAGATGGCTTGGTAGGGAAAACATATTTCTCTTTCCTAGATGGGTTTAGCGAGTACAATCAAATCCAAATTAGGCCAAAAGACCAGGATAAAACCACCTTCACTTTTCCTTGGGGTACCTTCTTTTGGCCTATGAAATGCCCCTGCCACTTTCCAAGAGTAGTATTGAGTATCTTTTCCGAGCTAGTCCATGATGCAGTAGAAATTTATATGGATGCTTTTACACCCTATGGGTGTGATTTCCAGGAGGGTCTGTCCAACTTGGGTAAGGTGTTGAACAAATGCATTGAAATGAACTTGTCCCTTAGCCCTAAAAAATGTGAGTTCTTGATGACTACAGTGACTGCTCTAGGTTAGACACTGTCGATGCCTACATCAGATGTAGCGCTAGAAATATGACTATAAAAAAATGGGCATCTATCCAAGCAGTTAGTCTTGTAGCCTCCTTCTCAGCCATCTCCAGAACATGACTCACCTTTATGGCTAGAAGAGGAGGAAGAAGATGAAGTATACTCAGCCCACCTCTATACCTTAGAAAAAGCCACTGGAGGAGGACAATCGGACGAAGATGATTTGATTGAACACATACTCCAAATTCCAACTCCCAAGACCTTGTCCTTAGAGGAACTCGTAAATAAAACTAAGAGAAACCATTAGATTGATCTATGCTTAGTTGATTCAAACCCTATCCATGTCAAAACCATAGAATTTGACCCTGAAAGAAATTTGAAAATCAACCCCTCTTTCTGTACACCAGGAAGAAAAATTATGCAATATGCTAAGGGATCATCTGGATGCCTTTTCTTGGAGTTATAAGGAAATGAAGGGAGTGCACCCCTCGATGTGTACTCACCACATTTATATCAAAGAATGTTGCAAACCAGTTTGACAATCCCAAAGGAGAATGAATCCAACTCTCAAAGATATAGTCAAAGAATAACTACAAAAGTTGCTGGATGCAGGATTCATTTACCCTATCTCGAACAATGAGTGGGTTCCTCCCTTGGTGTTAGTTCCAAAGAAAAATGGGAAGTGGATGATTTGTGTCAATTATAGAGAGTTAAAAAAAGCAACAAAGAAGGACCATTTCCCTCTACATTTCATTGACCAAGTGCTAGATGGCCTGGCAGGGAAAATGTTTTTCTCTTTCCTAGATGGATTCAATGGGTACAATCAAATCTAGATCAGCCTAGAAGACTAGGATAAAAGCACCTTCACTTGTCCTTGGGGTACTTTCACTTATAGGGTCCTTCCTTTTGGCCTATGCAATGCCCCTACCACATTCTAGAGAGCAATATTGAGTATATTTGTCGAGCTAGTCCATGATGCAATAGAAATTTATATGGATGATTTCAAACCCTATGGGTGTGAATTCCAGGAGGCTCTATCCAACTTGGGTAAGCTATTGAATAGATGCATTGAAATGAACTTGTCCCTTAGTTCCTAAAAATTTTCTTCTTGATGACTGCAAGGACTGTTCTAGGTCACTCAATATCCCAGAAAGGACTGCAGGTGGACCCAAATAAGATAGCCATCATCCAAAGGGTCCCCCCTGTTATAGCTATATGATTTTTAATATTGGAAATACAAAATCATAAAATACACATCAAACCACTTAGGAGTTTAGGATCTAGCCCTCCTAGACTCAGAGAGGGCTCTCTCTATATATTTTCATATTTATATTTATTTCCAGTGTTTTAATGTATTAGGCTAGCTATGATGGTAGAAGGGTTTTATTTCTTGATTGCTTGATTGTTTGATTGTTTGGTTGGGGCAAGTCATATTTAGATCTTTTCCATTGGGCTATGGAGTCAAAGGCTAGGTGGTAACATCAACTTTTATAGAGCATTTGCAAGGCAAGCTAACTATCTTTACTGGATCTAAAAGCAGAATGGAAAATGATATGACAGAATAATGAAATCAGTAATGATTAAAAAGAAATTAAGTATTTCTTAATCATACATCAGAGGAAAACATTTAGATTGTAAACACATATAGAAGTAAGGTGATCCAATAACATATCTTAATCTAAAATTTATGTCTTACAATAAGATTTAATGATGCATAATGAATAAAACAATAATATATTTGACATAGAGAGAAGACATCACCAGGTTAAAAATAGCTCAATTATCTTGCAAATGGTATTTTATTATTGATTCTCCAACTCAAAAGTGAAAGTGCTCCAGTAAAAAGATTGTCCAATAACTCAGGTCCAACCCCTAATACTTCCAATGCATGAAGTATTTAACAAAACCTACAACGATTTCCTTATGCACTCGGTAATTTGTTATTAATTACAATGTAATAAAATCTAACTAATGTAACCAGGAAGTGGCCACAATGGGAAAACTTGGACATCTGGTCCTCTTTTTTCATGATGTTGTTGCTGAGGAATTAATTTTGTTGTAGTGGCTCTGCTAACATAGCTGGTGCTGACTCAGATCTTCGTTGTCCCTTCAATTGTCCTTGTCTTGTTCCTCTTGGTAATCACACAGGTTACTCCATGCTTCTTCATTCAGAACCTTGATCTTGATTAACCTATGGTATATTCCATCAGCTTCAGTGTACCTTGCAAAAGTGGGTTTAACTGTAAAAATGTGCTTCAGTTCATGCTCGATATAAATTGGATTGCTAATAGCTTCCAACAATGCTTTTGCTGTTATGATGCCTTTAATGTTAGAGAAATTTGCAACATCTTTGGCTATGCCTTGGAGCCTATTGACATAATCTTCTCTGGCCATGAGTTTGTCATTAATAACAAACAGAGAAGGAGACCTTTCTGTGTTAAAAGCTCAATTCTATTGAAAAACCTATTTATTGTCAGTTCCAAGTTCTGGCATTTTTCCTCCAGTTGTACATTCAGATTCTTCTTAGTTAGTAATTTTTTCACCTGTAGAATGGTTTTTGTCCTGTTTGCTACTCCCATCTCCTCTATCTCATACCTATTCCTCGAATTGAGAAATTTAATGATTCTGTTGGCTATTGCTGGCATGTCTCCTAGTTCTAGATTAGTAGATGAAATAGCTTGTTTATCTTTTTCAACTAACTCCTTATGTTCAAAGATAATTTGTATGTTGGGCCAAATTTCATTCATGCCATTGATGATGTTGTTCCAAATGATCTCCTTCACTCTTCCTAGAGTGTTACCAATGGATGATTCCGTTTCATATTTTTGCAACATTTCAATTAAGGTCCTTGCCCTCTGCATCTCTACTGAGTGTTCATTTTCAACTCTTTTGATTTGGTCTTGCAAAAAATTAACATGGATTTCTAGTCCCTTGATCTCCTCGGTCTAAATATTCATGTTCTCCATGGATCTGACTAGCTGTTATGTATTGCTTCATGTCCCTACAGCAATAGTTGCAGGAGTTGTTGTAGGAATAACTGTAAGAGGAAGGGCCTCCATAGTGGTGTTGGCCATCTGTGTTGTCCTTTCCTTCTCTTGTACCATCTTCCCCATCTCTGCTTCCATTTTTTTAATTTAGAGATATTTCCCTATTATTAACTTCATTATTTCGGCCTTTTGACTCTCTGTTTCCTCTATGTCTTTGGTGAAGGGATCATGTGTTGCAGGCATTTTGAGTTGTTTCTTGAACGTTGTTATGTCCATCTCCTTTTTCTTAATTATCTCTTCTACCACTTTTACATCTAAGGTACCATATCCAATTCTCACTACTAAGTATTCCAAAGATGTAATTATGTTTTCCATTGGTTGGGATGAAATATTTTCCATCTTTAGCTGAGATTGAGCATTTGACAAGGCCACCTGCATTTTAAACAAATTAATTGAAGTACTGGTTAGAGTAGAGGAGATAATTTCACCTGTTTTTTTGTGCATTTCCAACTGATCAATACGATGAATGTTCTTAACATCAAACTCAAAAGAGGTCTATTTGTAATTAGGTGGAGTTTTAGGTTCTACTGTTTGTGCTTCCAAGAATGCTATATGCATTTTTCCTTTTCTGAATCAAAGGCTGAGAGGATTCTGCCTTGATAAGTTGCACTTTGCTTCTAGAATTAAGCATAAGTACTCTTTTTCAACATCTCATTCCTAAATTTTAATTTCTCTGAACGTATCAAAGATGGTCTCCTTATTTTCTCCAATTACATTTGTAGACATGGAAACTTGAAGAGACTGATGCCTTTCTGAGATTGGAGTGGCAGGAAGAGATTGACCTCCAGTTGGGGATGAATGAGGAATGTCATTAATATTAATGATTTTTTTCTACGGTGATTCCTTGCCTATGTCCATGTGCATCCTGGCCCTTTTCCTAAATTTCAATTTGAATTCTTTCATAAAAGTATCAGTCCTTGGTGATTGATCTTCTCTTGGAATTTTCCCAGTTGCTCCCTCTTCTTGTTCCTTTCCTTTGTCTGATCTATCTTTTGTACTCTGTCTTTCCTGCTGCCTAGGAGTTTGTGGACTTGAAGAAGAAATTACTTGTTCCTCAGCCTATTTCAGTGTGTCAGGCATCCACTCAATCTGATTCATAAATTTCTCTATTTCAGGATTTTGAGTGTGAATGTAGGGTGTTGACTTGTTCTCTACCATTTTCTTGGAGATAATGCCCCATGGGTCATAGGACCACGTAAAACTGTGAGAGAAATTCATTTCCTTCAATTTCTTGTCTACCTCCTCTCCTGTTTCCCTAATGTTGTAAATGAAAGGACCAATCTGGGATTTGATCCTAAATTGTGACTTCTTCTTTGTTGCTACAAAATGTATTTCATCTGCATTGATCATCTGCTTGATATATTCAAGTGCAAAGATCCTCATGGGGAGGAACTTTGGCATCTTGTATGGGGCCAACTCACATCCATACATTCTTAATTCTGTATAATTTTGATACAAGTACCAATCTCATATTCTTGCTTGGTCTGTCAACTACATGATTCTTTTAATTTCTTCACTGATTCTGGGTTTTGCAATCCCACCGAGAAGGCTCATAGCTGGGTGAACAAACATTTCTACCAATGTTTTGTATGTTAAATCCATTTGATCCTTCATCACTAATGTTGTCCAGAAAATAACAGATTGGGTTTCACCTTCTTCATTTAACTCGCTCATTGTAAACTGAAATTTGTTTGCCTAAAAATAAACAAACATATATACTAGTACTGAGTACTGAAACATTTCCTCTATGATGAAATTTACAAACTACTCATGGATGGCACCTGCCAGGAATTGAATGAAATTGAATAGGACAGAGGGCTTTGATTATGGTGATAAGATGGACAGGAAACCTATAATAGCCTCACCAAGCCACTGATATGAATAATAGCCTAGAAAATATGAAAGTAAAATGAATATATGCCTGGTCCTATCAAGGAAAGCAAAGGAGGACTAAGGAAGATTCTTGCTAGGTAGTGGCGTTTGCTCAGTCATGAAGAGTTATAAGGTTTTGGCTCTTTTGGTAAAGTCTAGCCTCTAATACATTTCACTAATAATCTCATGGGAAAAGGGGTGGTTCCTTCAATGATAGGAGCCTGCATCATTTGCATAATATATTTGGCATCAATGGTAAACAATATGTCTCCTTTTGGGGCTATCATTGCCCTTTGTTGTGGGTTATAGCATGAGTGGAATTTTCTTATTAGTTCTAGGCAACTATGGGTTTTTGGAAAGATATAGAAAGGAAAATTGGTGTCCCAGAGCCCTATGTCATCCACTTTATCAACAAATTTATCCTCCCACCAATAGTAGATTTCAAGTAGATCAAACTCTGAGAGTGTCTCGTGTATTTCAAAGTCTCTGTCTGCCAGTGGAATGTGGTCCAGTTCAACTAGTGGGTACACCATTGGGTTGAATACCTCCTGTTCTTTCCTCTTTGGTGGCACGATTGTCTTCTACAAAAAAAAAAAAAAAAGTTAAACCTAAACTATGTTGAATTTGCAGTTAAACTGCAACAGAAAGGGATGAGAAGAAATGGGAATTCAAAGAGGGAGAAAGAAAATGAATGAACAGAAGTGGGATTTGAGAAGGGGAAAGTTTGATCAATGCAGAAAAATGGATCCTTTTGCAAATGTATTGTTGTGCCAGTGTGTTCACTACTTTCTCTGTGTATGCCTCGATGAATCTTGAATTGCACCTGTAAGTAGAGAGAGCTCGTTAAAATTTGTAAATGGGTAGGAAATGGTGCATTTGAAGTTTTAGGAGTGTTTCCGTTGGATTGGCTTGAAGTGGCACGGATCCATTGGCTAGTGATCCAACCAATTGAATGTGCAATGATATAGTGCAGGAATGGAAGTGATATGAGGATGGGGCAGAGTGGCATTATAAGGTGGCGGGTTTGGTGAGTGGTCACAATGTGGAAGGTGGTTTAGTGAAGGAGGAAACCACTTTTCGGGGGGGCCTTGGAGCAGTAAGTAGAATGGGTGGGGGAAATGTGAAATCCTGACAGCGTGACACGTACATGACTTGAAACCACTAATTTTGGACCCCCCCCCTGGCATTAACGTTCGTATGGTGAGGGGGGGAAGAAATTCATATGGGTCATCAGATCATATGGCGAGTGCAAAGATTAGATGAGAGGTGAGGGCAGGGTAATATTCGATGTGATGGGTAAGTGAGTGGTGGGGTAGGAGAATTTATAGGGGGTAGAGTATAATAGTATAAAATGAGGTTATGAATAAGGATATGAGACCCCTTTCCCTCCTTAATTTCTCTTCCCGGCATTAGGAAGAAACATGACTATGTCATTAAACTTTTAAAAAGAACTTTTCAAGTATTTTTCCCCTTTGTAACTTTTCAACCTACCTACCCTTATTTTTCTAATCTAAATTTTTTTCTTTTGGATTTGCAGGCTGCATTTGGACTTGCAAACCCCCTTTCACTTTCTCTTTTTTTTTGTATTTCTAACCTACTCTATCACTTATCTCTCCCATTGGTCTAGATTGAACAATTGAACCAATTTTATTTCTACCTAGCTATTGATTTTCCAAACTTAAACTGTTTGGCAGATCTTTATTTTCTACTCTATCAACAGAAATTGAAATTTGTTCAATCATGCTTAGACTGTATGAATTGAACAATATTTTGGGTTTTCTTTTCTTTCTTTCTTCTTTTGTTCTTTTTCTCTCTCTTTTTTTTATATACCCTGTTTTCAAATTTTTTTTTTGTGAGATCATTTGAATATTTATGTCTATGAACAACATGAAATCTTCCAAATATGAGGTACTAAATAAACTTGAGATCCTATAAATTATAGGACCCTAATAGTGGCTCCAGCTAGGGATGGCAGTTCTCAGTTTGAAGTGTCAAGAACACATGACTAGTAGCCTCGAGTCCTCCATATCTGCATTATCTTCAAACTGATTTCTTTTTGTCAAATGAATTATTGAACTAAAAACCTAAAATACTGCGACATTTACAATGGAGTGAGGAAATTTGTGTGTTCATGAAAAGTAATGCTTTAGCATCCTACCATTGACAAGATATCCTGGCAATTCTATTCCATCCAATTCTTTGAGGAAAAATGCATTATTCCCTCTAAGAGCATAAATAATATATGGCCCTTCCAAATATTTTCAAATTTACCATGTTTCCCTTTGTCTTCTTTTCTTGAGTCCTATTTCAGAACTTTGTCTCCCAGGTTGAAATCATCAACTTTGGTTCTTTTGTCAAAAAATTCTTTATGTTTTCCTAGACAACCTAATTTCTATTATATACCTCTTCTCTGGACTGCTGCAATTGAATTGTCTAATTTTTCCTTCTCTGTATATCATTTGGTTCACTTTGTACCTCCTGAATGATCTTCATGATTGGAACTCCCATTGAAGAAGGGAAAACTTTATCTATTCCATAAACCAGTTGAAATGGGGACATGCCAATAGGTTTCTTTGTAGTCAATATGTTAGCCCATAATGCATAGATCAATTTGTTATGCCATGACTTCTTATTGTCATCCATTATCTTCTTAATAATGTTTACCAAACTTTTGTTTGAGGATTCATCCAACCCATTACCTTCAAGGTAATAAGTTGTTGAATGACCTAAAGAGATATGGTACTTGTGGCAAAAATCCACCATATTTTTTTATTTGAAAGTTGCAGCATTATCAGTGATCAGTTTCCTAGGATAGCCAAATTGGGAAAGGATATTGGTTTCAAGGAATTTTATAATAACAGGACCATTAATAGCTTTGGAAGGGATGGCTTCTATCCATTTGGTGAATTAGTCTGTCGTAGTCAGGATCCATTTGTGTTGGGCAGAGAATGGAGGATTAATTTCGCTAATGAAATCTAATCCCCACTGTTGGAAAGGACTTTCAACAGAGATGGGTTTTAGGGGAAAAGGTAGTAATTTTCTCTTCCCTTCAAAGATTTGGCATTAATGACAAGCAGTTACCATCTTATGGATGTCTGGGAAGAGTGTAGGCCAATAGAAACCAACCCTAAGGATTTTATTAGCAATTTTTTTCCAATAAAAATGGCCTCCACAGTCACCTTTATGTAATTCCTGCATAACTTTGTCAACGTCATCTTTTAAAAAACATCTGAGTAAGAAAACATTTGAGTAAGACACCTCCATCATATTTCCAATATAATGTACTATCAATAATGTAAAACTTGACTGCTTTTAACTTTAGAAATCTAGCCTTTGTTTTGGATAATCTAGGAGGAGAATTCAAATTAAATAGAACATACAAAAGGTCTGTATACCAGGAGGAGTTTAGATATGCTTCATCTATTGGTGGAGTCTCCAATTCCTCGAGATCATCCAAAGCAAATACCATGTTGATATCTAATGCATTGAAATTTGATTCAACCATCAATTTGTCTAATCCCTGTCCTTTAATCAACTTGGTGGGCTTAATTTCAATCTCATATTCCAAAATGATAGCTATCTGTTTGCCTCTCTTGCCATGACGTCCATTTTGTGTTAGAATATCTTTGATAACTATATTAAGCACATAAGCAATGATATGAGAATGTAAAATGTAAACTCTAAAATCTCTTATTGCTTTGACTAGATAAAATGCTTGTTTCTCCATTATATTGTACTTCAAAGAAGCGTCTCTTAGAGCTTTGCTAAAGAATGCTATTGGTTATTCATATCCTTCATTATTTTTCTGTAATAGCACAACATCAATAGTATGTTCAGATGCAAAAGAAAAGATAATGAAATCTTTAGTGAAATCTGGGCTGATCAAAACTGGAGCTTGTGTTAATGCATGTTTGACTAGATCAAAAGATTGTTTGGCCTCAATATTCCATTTAATTTTTGTGTCTTTCTTGAGCATGTTTGCTATATTTCTGAGTAGTTTAGCAAGATTTGGTATGAATCTTATCAAGAAATTGATATTTCCAATAAAATATTGAAGTTCTTTTATGTTTCTTGGATGGCTAATTTTAATGACACCTCCAATCCTACTGGGATCAATTTTGATTCCACCTTTGGAGATGATGTGGCCTAAAAGTTTTCCTTCTTCAAGCCCAAACAATTTTTCCTTGGGATTTAGTGAGATACCAAACTTTTTGCATTTTTCAAATACTCTTCTTAGATGTGCTAAGTGTTCTTCATTGGTCTTTGAAAAAACAGTGATGTCATCGAGATAAATCACAATGAAATGCCCAATTTCATCCGAAAAAGAAATGTCCATTGCTCTTTGGAAAGTAGCCCCAGTATTCATTAATCCAAAGGGCATTTTCACATACATGAAATTTCTGCAAGGACTGGTAAAGTTGTTTTATCTTGATCATCTAAATGCACCAAAACTTGATTATACCCTGAAAAACCATCTAACAAGGAGATCCTACTAGAACCCACTACCCTTTGCAGTATGTAATCCATTTTTGGTAAGGGGTAGTTGTCCTTAAGGGAAACCTTGTTTAATTCCTAAAGTCAATGCACAGTCTTATTTCACCAGTTTTCTTCCTTGTAGGAACAATATTGGATACCCATTTAGAATATTGAATTGGTACTATGATCTTAGCATCATACATTTTCTTTATTTCCTTTTCAACTAAGGGCATTAGGACAAGGTTTATCTTATGAAGTTTCTATTTAAATGGTTTTTGGTCTTCTCTGATTGGAATTTTATTCTGTATAATGCTAGTATCATAAGCTTTTAAATCCTCGTAGCTAAAAGCAAATACATATATGAATTCTTTGAATAGAGCTATATACCTTTGTTTAGCTATGAGAGGCAGTGGTACTGACAATTTTATAATTTTGGGGTTTTGTTCACTGCCTATGTTGCATTCCTCAATGTTTGTTCATGTTGGTTCCATTTTTGGCTTTCTAGAAACATCATTAAAGTTAAACAACTCTTCCAAAGAGGCAATCCCTCTGAGTAAAACATTGTCTTTAAGTTGAAGTACTTTGAATTCCTCTTTTTCTAGGTCTTTATGTATTTCAGTTTTATGTACAGTTTTATTACAAAAAAAATTCCATCTAAGACAGCAGGTTGTTCTATACTAATATGTACATCAATTTGACTATCTATTTCATCTTCCAAATCTATGTTACTATCCTCAAATTCATCCTTTGATTGTAGAAAACTCTCAATGTGTTTGTCACTTCCAAGAACTTGCTAGTATCTCATGTTATCAAGCACTACAGGACGATGTTTCACTTCAATTGTGTATTGCTTATTTCGATGAGGCAATTTGTAGGTGCTGGCTGAAAAAGCTAAACCATTAGCAAGTGCATTTTTTAGCCTAGGGATGACAGAAAGGTCATACTCTTCAAATGTTTTGAGAAAATCAATCAAAACATTTCGGTATTCTCTCAATCTAGGATGTTTTGCAGAGTATTGTCCTTTAATTTGTTTTATGATGAGTTTCGAATCTCATTGGACATAAATTCTTTTAGCACCTACTTTTTTAAGAAATATCAAGCCCAAAAGTAATGCCTCGTATTCTTCTATGTTGTTTGTGCACAAAAAATTCAATTTGTAATAATCACCTTCAGCCTGATTAGTTTTTGAATTGTACAGCCAGACTCCTACTCCTAAACTTGTTTTCCTACATGGGCCATCAAAATCCATATTCCAGAGAGGTTATGTTTCAGGGTCCTATTGGATAATGGGTATTTGTGTGTCATGTCCTTTATTAAGATCATTTTCTACATGAGTGACTTGTGTATCTATGTCTCCATCATTGTATGGTATGAAGGAATAAAGATTAGTATGGATAGAGTAGAGGGGATAGTTGTATGGTATTTCTTGGCTACTCACAATATATTTCATTAAGGTTTCTCTATACAATCTCCTTGGTTGGCGAAATACTGGTATTGTGGCATACGTCATATCCATTTGAAGTGTTCCTTGTAACTTAGCCATGTAGAAATTTCTCTATAGATCAGCTAGTTCTAATACCATGTAGAAATTTTGCAAATTCTCTACAAATCTTGCTCTAAGACCTCTAGAGAAAATTTGACTATAGATTAACCTGATAATGCAATATAACTAAACCAAAATACTATAATCTACTTCTACTATCAACTTGCTTTGCGGAAGCTTAAAGATTGAGAAAGATCTGAGCTGAACACATATAACCAGAAGAAGAAGAATCAATGCACATGAAACACAAAAAATACCCAGGGGAAAGCCTCAGCTAAAAACCCATCTATCTATATTATCATACAAGGTGGAAATACATCAGAATTATACAAAGCCTTAGCTCTTATAGCTAGCCAGCTCTCGTTACAATCCTCTTGGATGCTTACAGGCAAACTTGGCTTCTCATAAGCCTTCCTCTCTGCCCTCCAAGCTCCTATTTCCTTGCATAGTTTCTCTTGGGTGATCCTCCTGTTACCAAGTGGAAAACTCTAAACCAAGTGGAACACTGATCTCTCACACTGATCTCACACCCTGTCAAAACTGTGCAATCCTCCCGTGCATAAATCCTTCTACATGCATGAGTTTCCTTTATAGGAAAACACATGCAATTAATAGTACGATGTCCTTGTCTTTAATCTCAACTAGGTCTTTCTTAGAATAGACATGCATGAGTTTCTGATGAGGGAATATTCAGTTATCTGGAGTACACTAGTTGAGTGCATGCATGCATCAACTGATTGATAACTCACAATTAGTTCCTCAAATAGTTTGGAACTAATTTAATTGGACTTAACTCAGTAAAATGAGCTAACTAATTACAACTCAAATATAACTCAATCTTATCTCATTAATTTAAGGGATAATTGTTGCATGACTGCAGAAAGACTTCTAACTTGAATTTCTCCAATTAATTAATCCATAATGAATTAATTAATTATTTCGAAGCAACTAGTGAGACTAAATTCCAATTTTAATTCACAATTTTAATTCAAGGACAAATTAAAATTGGAATATTCTTGTTGCCACATTTCAACACTCCTTCTCAACAAGAAAGGGATTATCTACCACCCCGATCCTGTCTCTGTGGAACTCGAATTTACACTTTGACAATGCCTTTGTCAAAATGTCAGCATCTTGCTCCTCTGTCGAATATATTGCAACAACATGATCCTTCTCACTACACAGTCTCTAATATGATGATACCGGATGTCGATGTGCTTGGACCTACCATGAAATATTGGATTCTCAGAGAGTTTGATACAACTCTTATTATCACAATATCATAGTTGGATCCATCCTCTGATCAAACAAACCAACTAGGACTTTCCGCATCTAGATGGCCTCACATGCTGCCTGACTTGCAGCCATGTATTCAGCCTCTACCGAGTTGAGTCCAACTGACCTCTGTTTCCTATTGTGCCAAGAAACTGCCACTGACCCAAGGTTGAAAATCCCTCCCGATGTTCTCTTCAGATCTGATGGACTCCCTACCCAATATGCATCAGTGAAGCCCTATAGCTTCGCTCCCTCTCTCCATTTGTACCATAATCCATACTGAGATGTGCCTCTGAGGTATCTCAATACATGCTTTTCCGCCTTCCAAAACATCTTGGTAGGCTGAACCATCGCTTGGTTCAAATAGTTCACCGCATAGCACAAATCTGGTCATGTGTTCATTAAGTACATCAGTGAACCCACAAGCTGCCTGTACACAGTAGCCTCTACTAGTTCTCTTGAAGTAGCATCCTCATCCCTCCAGTTACCTACTAGAGGAGTCTGCATGGGCTTGCACTTCTCCATGTTGAATCTCCCGAGTATCTCGTTGGCATACTTTCCTTGAGACACAAACAACTCCCCATCCTTCTTCTACACTTCCATGCCAAGGAAAGTAATGCATGAGACCCATGTCTTTCATCTCTAGTTCTATTGCAAGGTCCTGTTTGCAAGACACGATCAACTGATCATCACCAATCAATATCAGATCATCAACATAAAGAACGATGATCAACAACTTACCTTCCACCACGATGTTGTACAGGTTAGCATCCGCTTCACTCTTTGTGAAGCCCAACCCAGTGAAGTAGTTGTTTATCTTGGTGTACCAAGCATGAGGTGCTTGCTTCAACTCGTACAATGCTCTCTTGAGTCGGTACACATGCAACTCACGATCAAAGGTCTCAAAACCTTCTAGCTTCTCTATGTACACCTCTTCCTCAATATCGTCATTGAGGAATGTAGTATTCACATCCATCTAATGGATCTTCCAACCCATCTATGTTGATAGTACGAACATAGATCTGATAGATGAGTACCTTGTGATAGGTACAAAAGTCTCATCATATTCAATCCCCTCAACCTGTGAAAAGCCATGGGAAACAAATCTTTCCTTATGCTTCTCCACACTACCATTAGCAGCATGCTTTACCTTGTAAAGCCAATGGGAACTCATAACTAACTTGTTCTCTGGTCTTGGAACCACGTCCCAAACATTGTTATGAATTATGGAGTCATACCCCTCCACCATAACATCAACCAAAATCGGTTGTTGCACTGCTTCCTCAAAGGAAGATGGCTCGGTCTCAACACATTCCCCAACAAGGGCCATGTATCTAGTGTACCTCTCAGGTGACCTCCTTCGTCTGCACTGAGAATATGGTGCTCCCACACTCTCTCTCGCATCCTACAACAATCTATCAGCTTCTTTTGTGCACTTCCTTCCATCTCTGGAAGACTTTGCTTGAGTGGATGTCTCCACTCCTAGAACCTTTGCATGCAGCTACTCCGCATCAATCTGAGGCTCCTCCTCCTTAGGAACCACCAATTCCTCCACAGCCTATAGGTAGATCTCCCTCTCAAGGGAAACTCACATGGCCTTCTGCTCATCAAACTTGAGATCTCTGTGAACCATTGAACTCCGACTAGTAGGAAAGTACACCTGATAGTTGTGAGGTGTATCAGTGTACCCCACAAGTATCCCCAACTCTGCTATTGGCTCAAGCTTCTTCCGTGCATCCTTTGTCACATGGAAATATACCGATGAGCCAAGGATCCTGAAGTGACGCACATCTCGTCTCTTATTGAAGAAAGCTTCCTCTGGTGTCTTCATCCCAAGTATGTGATGCGGGCTTCTATTCTGTAAATAGACCATTGTGTTGCATGCCTCAGTCCATAAGCGAAGTGTTAGGCCTTGGTCATGCAGCATCACCTGAGCTGCCCCTACAATAGTTATGTTCTTCCTCTCAACCACCCCATTTTGTTGTGGGTTATGAGGTGCCGTCAACTCTCGTTTAATTCCTTCCGCTACGCAAAAGTCCTTAAACTTTTGAGAGATATATTCTCCACTGTTGTTTCTTCTCAAGGCCTTGATCTTATTCCCTGACTCTTTCTTGACCAAAGCTTTGAACATTTTATCACCCAAAAATTCTCTAAACTTGGACAATTTACATTTGTTCCTAAGTCATAGTGTTAGATAGGGGTTAAGTCATTTTTATGTTTTTAGAGTCTAAGTCATAGGGTTAGAGTCTCATTTCCATCATCAAATAAAGTTCAACAACCTTGTTTTACAATTTGTGGGTCCCATATCATGTTTTGAAAGTCATGTGTTTAGCCATTTAAAAAAAAAAATAAACACGCTACGAAACTATCTAGTAGTTTTCGTAGCGCAAAACTCTAAAAATACACTACATGCGCTACAAAATTGGGGATTCATAGTTAGGATTTTTCGTAGCGAAAAACCCTGAATTTACATTGGATGCGCTACGAAATCAGGGATTCGTGCCAAATCTTATCTAGCTGTAAAATCCACCAGAATCCATTTTCATCATCAGGTGTCAGTCCATGAACCTTGCTTATCACATGCAGCCATTCACATTTATCACTAGGTTCATTAGGAGTCATTTGTCCGCACTCATTTCAAATTTCAAAAAGAAAAGGTAAGGGTGAATTGGTCCTGGTCATTTTTGTGTCATTTCCATGCATGAGAAACACTTGATGCTTTCCTTAAGGTCGAGTTAGCAAGCCCAGGGTGAGCATAGACCAGAATTCTTCTGCAGCTCTTCATCCACTTCAAGCGAGGCAGCTCTTCATCCAATTCAAACGAGGAAACTTTTAAACTAAACAGGGTAGTTTCTTCCAAGTTGCCTTTACAGGGATTTCAAAGAAGAAATGTCTCAAGAGAAGAAGAATCATAGATCAGGCCGGTGTTTGAGAACTGAGCTTGAAGGCTTAGATGCTCTCGCAAAGGATAAAGAAGTTGAATAAGCCTTCAAAAAAGTAGGCTATTAGAGGTTCTGCGAAAAACTACAAGGAGGTCGCAACCAAGTAAGCAAGGAATTTGCTCTCAATTTCACAGGTTTGAATACAAAGGTTGGAGTGTTAGAATTACCACTTTCTCCTTAGGTCATATATTTAGTCACAAAGATTCCTAGAGGTCAGGAGAGATGGTTTAAGAATTTCAAGTTTGAGATGGCACCCTGCAAGATATTCCTTAAGCCAGAATTTATAGACTCAGATTTAACTAAAGAAGTGCCCAGGAGTTATGTCAAAGACTCATTTGCCAACTTACTCTCATCCATACAAAGGTATTTTACCTGTGAAGGAAGATACCACAAGGTGTATTCTTACCATTTCAAGCTTTTATTGCATTTCACTGGAATTGTATCTCTAGATCTACCTTTCTATCTATTTTGAAGCTTAGGCAAGATGTCTGATAAAATACAGTTGAAGAAAGAAGCTTGTGAAACATCATTGTTTCAATTAATTGTCTTTCATGAACTTCATAAGGTAGATAGAGAATGATCTGCTTTCCTATTTATGTCTAGTTTTAGAGATGAAACAGGACTTAGCCCTAGGGCTAAGGAAATATCATCACCAACAGCTAGTCACAAAGAAGAAGCTAGGTCAAGCAGGCTTGTGAAACTAAAATCTAGAAAGAAAGTTAAGGAACCAATGACACCACTCATTGCTCAAGATACCCCTCAACAGTCACAGAAGAAGAAGGTTCAAATCGAGGGCAGCACAAGAACAGTTCATTGGTGAAATAGTCCAGAGAAGAGTAACTAGAAGTGAATTAGCCAAGGAAAAGGGTAAGACAATGGTTACTGATGAAAGCCCAACTTCAAAGGGTAGTTTGAATGATCTTCTCTAGGCCATTGACATAGAAGTGTCTCCTCTAGTCCAAGCAGACTTAATTAAAGCAGGCGAAAGCAGGTCAAAAAATATGAAATCTTCCAAAAAGTTACAGTTTGATGATCAGGTTTCAAATTTTGTTTTTAAGCCTAGAATGCCTGTGACTATGCAGTCCAAAAAGTTACAGGAGGTAGAACCGGAGGTGAGTCAAACAGTGGAGATATCAGGATTATGTGAAGAGACTATAGTTCCACTAGAGCCACCATCACTCACCCATGAATATGACAGAAACAGAGTAGTTGATACTCAAGAAAAAGAAAATAGCTTTGAGGAAGTCAAGAAGAAACTGAAGCTTGCCAATCTTGAGATTGCTCAAATTAAGAAAAGGGCAAGGAAGCATGTAGTTGAAAAAGTTAATTTCAAAAGAGTAAAAGCCATGTGGGAAGAAGGGAAATGTCCAAAACATAAGATAGTTGGCAGAGATGCTCAATACTTCGCCTAGACTATCCCTACCATTAAAGAAGCAAGATACATCAGATTGATTAATGACAGGCTTAGAACTAATATCAGAGTGATGAAAAGGCAAATTGAGGACCTGAATATTCAACTAAGCCAATCTAGAGGACAGCCTCGACACGAATGAACCGGACAGTAAGTGATGTAGCCTTAACACAATTTTGATTAGGACATTACTTTTTGAAGTTGTTTATGGATGGATAATGTCAAATATATATATGGCCTATTGGCATAAGGTGAAGTTGTGAAGAAATCCCAAGAAGGACAAATTTTGAGAAAAAAACTGTGTATTTTGATTCACACAGCAATTTCGTAGTGTGGTACGAAACTGTTGTAGGTGACATGAAATGCATAGCAGTTTTGTTTTTGGATTAATCTTCAAAGGAAAAAGAGGCTATTTCGAGAAGGATGCTGCTACAGAGATGTAAGAAGATAATTTGAGAATGTTTACACCTTAAATAAAGATGAACTCAAGGAATGCAAGATATATGCAAGAACTAAGCCTTGCGCTACGAAAATAACACTATATTTCGTAGCTCATCCAGTTTGTCTTCCTTCAAGCAACTTCAAGGAGTTTTCTTTTGACACAAATTTAAGAGGAGGTTCCTATGATTAATTCAATGTGTGTCATGTGACTAAAAAAGATAGTGTGGCCAGCAGAAACTTCGGAGAATATCCTTGAAGACCAAAGCGACATTACAAGGGATAGTTGCCTAGTTTTTAGGACAGTCAAAGGAGATGTGATTGAAGGCAAGCATGGAGGTTATAGTCATCACCAAAGTCGAAGTTAAGGAGGAGGAGCAGCTGTCAAAGATCGAATTTATTCCAAAGTCTAGCTTGTTGCTAGCATAATAAGGAGTTGTTCTCCTAATTGTATTAGGACTCTAGGACCGTTAGTCAACTAACACTTATAATTAATAGTTTGTTTAAAGTATGAATAGGTGTCAAGTCAAGTAAATTCGAATTCCCCTCATGCTGGAGGAAGGAATCCAAGATTGTAATGAACTCTATAAAGAGTAAGAGGTGTAATGCACCAAGGTGGAAAATGTTATAGGAAAAGTCTACTTTTGTAAATGTTTTGCAGGGACTGATATATACAAAAGCAGATTTACTTTTATGAATCTGAGATTCTTAGTGTACTTCAGTGAGCTTTATCTTTTATCTTTGATATGTTTTACCTCCATAGTCTTAATGCTTATTACTCAGAATTCATGGAGGAACATGCTCTGACTTCCTTAAGTGTTAAACTATGGTGAATTGAGTTCTTGGGTCCTATCTTTGGATGTTTTGCTTCAATGTTTTAATACTTATTACTTAGAATTCATGGTTACCCATGCTCTGACTTCGTTTAAGTATTAAACTCTGATGAATCACTTTAAATACTTTCCTTTTGAATACCTTGATGTATCATTACTTAGAATTCATGCCCACATGCTCTAATGCCTATGAACTTCAAGTTATTGAGACTTTCCTGAATGTGTTACTCTTTCATTGAGGTATATACAAGCCTCAGTTTTATAAGAAGAGCTATTTGTTATCTTTATGTCTGTCACTGACTCCATGGCCCAATGGTAGCAAGTCTCCATCTTTCAACCTATAAACATATAAAATCACAAACCATAGAGTTAGCCATCTATCTATATCTTTAATCAATATCATTAACCTTTGAGAGAGCCCTCTCAGGCTGAGGAGGGTAAGCCTCAGCCAAAAGATTGGTTTGAAATAGTTACACTGAGATTGACTTGATGAGCAGCCTATCGGGTTCCTATTTTGGTGATAACATAACTCACAAAACTTTGAGAAGGTTTGGTCCTTCTTCTACATGAAATAAATCCAGCATTTACGACAAAAATAATCAACGAAAATCACATAATACCTTTGCTTCACTATGGATGCCGTTGAGAATGGTCCACACACATCAGTATGAACTCACTCGAAGATAGCCTTTGCTCGACTGTCTCGATAATGAAAGGAAGATTTGGTGTATTTTCCCAAGGTACAACCTTTTCATGTGCCAACTTGCTCAAGTTTACCTTCGGGAAGTCCTGTAGATATCTGTTGCATTATCTTCAAAGCCCCATGATGCAAATGGCCCAACCGCTTATACCACAACTCACCAATGTCTTGGCTTTGCACCAATTTTGCTTTCATATTGAATGATGCACAATCATCTACCTCTAGTTTATAGAGATTCTTCACCTGAATCCCTATCCTCTTGGTCTGACCCGTGTATATGTGTCTAAGGAATGCCTTTCCTTTACTGAAGACAACATCGCAGCCTTTGTCCTCCAACATCGCGATAGATACCAAGTTATTCTTCAGTCCAGGCACATACATCACATTTTTCAAGGTGAGAGGAGCTCCATGCTCCCTCTAGAAGGAAATCGTGCACACTCCTGAAACACTATAGTTTCCATCATCACCCATCTCTATGTGCATCTTGAGGTCTTTCTCCTCCAAGGTACTGAATAAACTTTTATCAACGGTCATGTGGAATGAGGCTCCACTGTCAATATACCAAACACAACCCATCATCAATGACACCATGTATGTGATGTGGGTAAAGTCCATTTCAAACTGAGAGGCAAATGCCTCACCTTTCGATCCATCCGAGGATCCCTTATTGAACTTCTTCAATGGGAAATTGGTTGCATAATGTCCCATCTCAATTGAAGGATGATATGAATTTGATTTGCACCTACAACCCGAACTTCAAAATTCAAATTCTCTTCTCAGTATACTATTCACTACTCCGATAAACTTGGCTTTGATACCATGTAGAAATTTCTCTATAGATTAGCTAGCTCTGATACCACGTAGAAATTTTGCAAATTCTCTACAAATCTCGCTTTGAGACCTCTGTAGAAAATCTGACTATAGATTAACCCGACAATGCAATATAACTAAAGTAAAATAATATAATGTACTTCTACTATCAATTTGCGTTGCGGAAACTTAAAGATTGAGCAAGATCTGAGCTGAAAACATATAACCAGAAGAAGAAGAATCAATGCACATGAAACATGGAAAATACTTAGCGCAAAGCCTTAGCTAAAAACTCCACTATCTGTATTATCATACAAGGTGGAAATACATCAGAATTATACAAAGCCTTAGCTGTCATAGCTAGCCAGCTCTCAGTCCTGGATGCTCACAGACAAAATTGGCTTCTGATCTGGATTTAAACAGGAACACAACAAATTACAAAGATAACCATAAACATAAAGATGCAATGAAAAGAATACTTCATTTCATTAATGTAAAATACTGAAATATGCTTACAAACAGCAATAGAAATAGACCATCTAGGGCAATGGTAGCTTATCTCTGAGAATAGATGTGGCAGCTACATGCCTCTGAACTCTTACAATGAGGCTCGAAGGTCTATTTATTGTTGAAAAACAATGGAAAACCCTCAACATCCAAAAACTTAACCCTCGAAGATGAAACGCTAAACTATGGGCCCCGTTTGGGTAAATTGGTACATCAACTTCCCAGGGTCGTAACTTTGGCATATAATCTTCGTTTCATGCATACAATATCTTGTTAGAAATATCTATCCGAGAACTACAACTTTGGGAAGAGCAGCATCAATCGATGGCCCATGTTGCTCCCAGTTTTCCCAAAAAAACGTCGTTTAGGGCCTCAAAACGGCTCTGGAAGTTTAGGACCCGAAAAACTGCTAAAAATAGTAATCTATGCTACAATTAAGGAAAATGAAAAGCTGAAAGAAATAATGGTCGGGGTCTAAGTGGACTTGGTAGGTGGCCACCAATATCCACCTAGACCATTCCTCCCCTCCATGAGATGAGGAAACTTCTGTTGAACTTGGTCCCTACTGAGCCACTTGCCCTAGTGAAGGAGTTGGCCTGCTTTGACAACTCGATACCGTTGGATATTCTGCTAGCGAGTGTGCTTGATATGTGTGTCCATGATCCGATCAGTTGCAGCTTGTTCTATGCAATCTGGATTTAACTATGTGGGTGTGAGTTGTTCTGCAATGTCGGATGTGTCTAGTAATGGTGGAAAGTATGGCCGAAGGCAGTCCACATTGAACACTGGGTGCAGGCCAAGGAATGGGGGAATGCTAAGCTCAAATTCATTATCTCCCATAAATTTGTAATGGTGTAAGGACCATATCGGAGTGGTTTGAGTTTCCGATAGGCTCCGATAAGGTGTTCCTTTTGCAAATGCAACCAGACTTTGTCGCCCACCTAAACTTTGTGTGGCACCCAATGTTGACCATGTCGCTGCTTGTACTTGGCATTTGATTTCTTCATAATGTCATGGACCTGCTGGTGAATATGTTGGATGTGCTCAATGAAGTTGGTTGCCTTATCTGTTTCGGACTGGACATGAGCCGAATCTACGTGAGTAGCTGCAAATGGCATGTCCACATCAATGGGACATAATGGTTGGAATCCCAAGCCCACCTGAAAAGGGTTGTGGCCAGTCAAGTCGTGGAGAGCCGGGTTGTATCTGTGCTAAACATAGCGGAGGCTCTCATCCCATGTGCGTGGATGCTTTGAGTTGTACATGCGCAGAATGTGTACGATCATCCTGTTGACAACCTTTGACTCGCCATCAGTTTGAGGATGGAAAGTTGTGGACTTAGTGAGTTTGGTGTCCAGCATCAACCAGAGACTGGACCAAAATGTACTAAGGAACCTATTGTCCCGATATGAGGTGATAGAATGTGGGATCTGAAAGTGTACCCACGATCGTTCAAACAAGAGTTTAGCAGTGGCTTCTGCTATCATATTCTTCTTGCAGGCCGCCATAATGGCCATCTTTGAGAACCTATAGACGACCACAAAAACACGGTCATTTCCATGCTTAGTGGAAGGAAGGCCTGATGTGTAATCCGTGGAGATGAATTCCCAAGGTTGAGTAGGCAACGGGGTATAGAGGCCTGGCCTCTTGATGGTCGGTTTGGAAATGGAGCAGGTAGTGCATGCTCTGATGTACTTCATGACGTCTTTTCGAAGATTCGGCCAATAGAAATACTTCTACAGTATTGCCACTATTTTCTCAACCCCAAAATTCCCAATAACCCGACTATAGTGTGCTTCCTAAATCATCTTGGCCCGCTCACTTGAAGGAACACAAAGGTGACTCAGGTGGCATAACAGAGCATCCTAGAGGTGAAAATCTAGAACATGTTAACCCTGCAAGAGTGTCTGGTATGTGTGGCCAAATTCTGGGTCGCTTTTGTAGAGAAGTGGCCAATCAAATGTCTCGTTCCCACAAGAGTTGAGCATGGTGGTTAACACCATGATTGGTGGTGGACTGAGGCAATCTACAACATTATTGGTGTTGCCCTTCTTATACTTCATATTCAAATGGAACTGCTGCAGGTATGTGGACCACTTCTGATTGCGATCATTCTACAATTTCCCTTGGGTCTGTATGAACTACAGGGGTCGGTGGTCTATGTGGATGACCGTTTCCTTCCCCAAAATGTAATGCTTCCATTTTCAGCATGCCTACACAATGGAATACATCTCTTTGTCATAAGTGGGATACTTCCAGACTATGTCTGAAAGTGCCTCACTGTGATATGTCACCGGATGACCGTGTTGAGTAAGGACTGCCCCAATAGCATAGTCATAGGCATCTTTCTCGACCTAAAAATGGTTGTTGCAAGTCTGGTAATGCGAGCACTAGTGTCGTGCAGAGGCGATCTTTCAATTCTATGAATGCCTTCTATTGAGATTCATATCAAAAGAACTTTTCTTTCACTCCTCCCTTGGTGAATTGACTCAAGGTCCAAGTGATATGAGAAAATCCCGACACAAACCTACAGTAGAAGTTGGCAAGACCTAGAAAGCTGTGGAGCTTTGTTAGAGTGGTTGGAGATGGACAATCCTGAATGACTTGGATCTTGGCTAGATCCACATGCACCACATGTTCATCAATAATGTATCCCAGATACTGAACCTGGGTCATTCCAAAAGTGCATTTCTCCAAATTGGTACATAACATGTGTTGCCGCAGTGTTTGGAGAACCTGTCGGATGTGGTGGAGGTGCTCTTCCCAACTCTGGCTGAAGATTAGGATGTCATCCAAGTATACCACTACAAATGAGTTGGTGAATGGCTACAAGATGTCATCCATTAGCCTCATGAAGGTTGTAGGAGCATTTGTCAATCTGAAAGGCATAACCAACCATTTGAAAAGGCCCTCCTTAGCTTTGAAGGTAGTCTTCCACACATCGGAGGGTTCGATTGGTACTCGGTGATATCCTGACTTCAAATCGATCTTGCTGAAATATTTTTCCCCCTTCAGTTGGTCCAGAAGGTCATCAATCTATGGCATCGGGTACCTATTACGGACAGTGATCTTGTTCAGCGCCAGATAGTCAATACAGAGTCTCCAAGTCCCATCCTTCTTCTCTACCAACACGATCGGGCTCCCACAGGGTGATGACCTCGAACAGATGTGACCTTTCTGCAGCAGATCCTAAATCTACCTCTTGATTTCATTGTTCTCTAGAACAGAGTGTTGATAGATTAGTCCATTGGGCAGCGACGCACCTAGGGTCAGATCGATGGAGTGCTTGAATTGACAGTGCAGAGGAACCCCTGCGGGGGAGGTGAAGATGTCCTCGTACTCCTCCATGACCTTGTCCATTTGTAGTTGTTGTGCGGAGGGGCCCTGTCTAGAGGTCGTGGCCACTATCTTCTTCTTTCCTTGAGGGCGTATCATCAGGAAAACAAATTTCTCAGTTTTGGAAATGAGCTTACTGCATTGTTTTATAGTAACCAAAGAGATGGAGGTAGGTGGTGATACCTCCAATATCCTCTACAAATTATTTTCCAAAGTAACAATAACAGCACGGGGCCTTGATTCATACAAAACATGTCGCTTCCACAAGTATGGTTGTCCTAATAATACATCACAAAATTCAAGGGGAGAAATGTCACACAATACTTCATCTGTGAAGGGCTTGATGTTGTATAGAAGGTGACACTATTAGCTCAGCTCGAAGATCTATCCTTGGTGAAGCCACCTGATGGTGTACAGTTGTGGATGTGTTGTGGTCGGTAAGCCCAGCTGCTTCACAACCTCTGCCGAAATGAGGTTCTTTTGGCTCCCACTGTCGACAATGAATTGCAGCGGGGAGCCCTTTACCCACATATGGGAATGGAAGAGACGCTCCTCCTCCTCTGGATCTTCGGGTTCCTCCTTTTGGATCTTCGTAGTGGCAATGGCGGCATTGGGCTCCGCATCGATAATCTGCTTCCCTTTGTCATTCCCCTTGTCGGGTTCTAACTCACAATTAGAACATGTATCTGATTCCACTGATCTGGATTTAAATAGGAACACAACAAATTACAGAGATAACCATAAACACAAATATGCAGCGAGAACAATATTTCATTCCATTAATGTAAAATACTAAAATATGCTTACAAACAGCAATGGAAATAGACCAGCTAGGGCGATGGTAGCTTATCTCTGAGAAGATATGTGGTGGCTACATGCCTCTGAACTCTTACAATGAGGCTCGAAGGCCTATTTATTGTTGAGAAACAATGGAAAACCATCAATATCCAAAAATCTTGCCCTAGAAGATGAAACGCCAAACTGTGGGTCCCATTTGGGTAAATTGGTACATCAACTTCCCAGGGTCGTAAATTTGGCATACAATCTTCGTTTGATGCATACAATATCTCGTTAGAAAGATCTATCCAAGAACTACAACTTTGGGAAGAGTAGCATAGGCCCATGGACCCATGGTGCTCCTAGTTTTCCCAAAAAAACGTTGTTTAGGGCCTAAAAACAGCTCTGGAAGTTTAGGACCCGAAAAATTGCTAAAAATAGTAAGTTGTGCTACAATTAAGGAAACTGAAAAGCAGAAGAAAAACAATGGTAGGGGTCCAAGTGGACTTGGCAGGTGGCCACCAATATCCACCTGGATCAGCTTCTCACAAGCCTTCCTCTTTGCTCTCCAAGCTCCTATTTCCTTGCACAGTTTCTCCTGGGTGATCCTCCTGTTACCAAGTGGAAAACTCTCAGCCAAGTGGAACATTGATCTCTCACATTGATCTCACACCCTGTCAGAACTTTGCAATCCTCCTGTGCATAAATCCTTCTGCATGCATGAGTTTCCTTTATAGGAAAACATATGTAACTGATAGTACATTGTTTTGTCTTTAATCTCAACTGGATCTTTCTCAGAATAGACATGCATGAATTTATGATGTAGGGATATTCAGTTATCTAGAGTACACTAGTTGAGTGCATGCATGCATCAATTGACTGATAACTCACTGTTAGTTCCTCAAACAGTTTGGAACTAATTTAACTGGACTTAACTCAATAAACTGAGCTAACTAATTATAACTCAAATATAACTCAATCTTATCTCCTTAATTTAAGTGATAACTGTTGCATGTTTTCAGAAAGAATTCTAACTTGAATTTCTCCAACTAATCCATAATGAATTAATTAATTATTTCCAAGCAATTGGTGAGATTAAATTCAAATTGTAATTCAAGGACAAATTAAAATCGGAATATTCTTGTTGCCACATTTCAACAAGCTGCCCAAGAACGTGACAATAGCATGCCATACTTAGGTGGAATGTCTGCTACTACTATGTCCATGACTAAAAATTTTGTTGGTCATCATTAAAGTTCATTGTATCAGTGTTTTCTTCTATGTTGAGTACTTTTATAACTTGAGACCTATACACATTCTTGTTTATGAGTTCAGTGCGAGGAGTAGAAATTTTGAGTTTAGCAATTTCATTCTCAATACTGAATGGTGTTTGAATTTTAAGCAGATTTAAGAAATCAACTCTTTCAACCACTGCTTTGGTGACAATTTCAATTTGTTGGCTTGTACCAGGGATATTAGTTTGGACAGTTTTAGTAGAACATCAATGGTTTTCCTAGTAACATTCTCTGTGTTCTTCTTTTTTGAATTGTTTACATTTTTCTTAGATATTCAGTCGTTTTCTTGAGATCAGGGTCACCAGTATTCTCAGCATGGAAATCAACATTCTTTTTGTTTGAGTTATCATTGTTTTTCTTACTCCTAAGATTATACTATCTGTGAACTTCTAATATGGCATTCTCAAACCCATGTTTATAGTCATCAAATTCTTCAGATTCCAATTCTGTTTGAGCTAATAAGAATAGTTCCTATTCTTCTTGTGTAAGAAAAATAGAACTATCCTCATTTGTCCCCATTTTATTAATCTGATTTTCCTCAACTTCTTCAATCACACTTATATCTTCATCAACATAGTTTTCTTGAAATGGAGGTCTAATTTGTTGATCTGGGCCTCTTTGGTCTCTTTGTCTGATTTGTGGAGTGTTCATTCTGGGATTTGGATTTCTGTTCTGTGGAATAGTTTGGTTTTCCCTAGGTACACTTATCTCATTCAAACTTATCCTCTCCATCATTCTTTCCATGGTCCTTACTAAAGAATCAATCTTAGCATCTACTGCAGAAGTTGAAGCTTCTTCCTTTATTGTCACCCTTCCTTCAGTTTTCATCCTAGCTCTTTTTTCTTGTAAATTTGCTTCCACACATCTCTTTGCATCGCTTCTAATGTTGGAGAATGACTTTCCCTAATCTAGTAGGACATATTTGTATCAAATCCATCTCAGAACTTTATCAAGGCCAAATCCTGAGGTGGTTTAAGATTTACAGGGTATTGCATTATTGGTATTGTTGAATCTAGCACAATAGTCCTGAACACTTTCACCTACTTCCCTTTTAATATTTTCGTATTCTAATAGAACATGTAGAGAGTTCTTCTTGAACTCCCATCTATTAAGAAAGGTTTGGTGGAACACATGGATATCATTTATACTATTTGCAAACAAATATTTAAACCATTTCCCAACTTCTCCTCCTATACCTTGAGCAAACATTATGAGCTTAACACTTTCGTCGTCTACCTCTTGCAGGTCTAAACAGTCATTCATTTTATCCACATGTTGTTGGGCTATTAAAGGACCTGTCCCATAAATTAGTGTGATTTTAGACTGATAGTCTTGTGGCATATAAGCCACTGGTGCTAGCAACACCAAAGGAGCATACCTAGCAACCATGATTACTGGTGGTGGAGGACCACTTGAAGGAAGTCAAACAATGGATGAGGTTGGACTAGTACTAGGTGGAAATGAGAGTAAAGAAATTTGAGTAACCTTATGTTGAAGGATGAAAGAAGGGGTAGGAATTATGGAGGCAGTAGGACTTGGTGACTGAATATGTGCAGGTTGAGATGAGAGGGAAGAAGTTGCTATGTTTGAAGCAGTAAATTATACTAAATGTTGAAGGTAAGCATCATCAATTTTGGAGGTGAGTTCTGTCACTAGATCTTGTAAGGTATCAAAATGTTGTAAGAGTTGAAGATCTGATTCAGTTTGTGAATAAATTTCTCTTACTAGGCTCTTTGGTAAGATTGATGGATCAAAGATAATATGATCTTTCTAATTCTCTGATTTAGTTCTAAATAGGCCTTGTTTAAAGTATAAATCAAACTGGATATCTTGAAAGGTAACAAAGTTTTCAGGGAGTGAGTTGGCTTTGTGAAGAAATTTATTTCTTGTCTAACTCTCAGTTTTAGGAATTTTCCTTAATATCTTTTCAGGATTGTCCACTATGGTAGGTGGATTTGGATTTGGGTGGGATCTAGTAGAGATTATTTTGCAAGCCAGTGTTCAGATCTAAAACAAAGCCAAATAAAATATACAGAAGAATAGAAAGGAAACCAATCTTATGAATAATCTTATCATACAAATCTTTTGACTGGGTACTCTAAATTCAAAGGAAATTACAAATTTTCAGTAGTCCCCAGTATGGTCGCCACTATGTTATCGCTCTGTGATTTTTAAGATTGGCAAGACAAAATCATAAAGGATACATCAAACAACTTAAGAGTCTAGGATCTAGCCCTCCTAGACTCGGAGAGGGATCTCTCTGTATATTTTCATATTTATCTTTATTTCTAGTGTTTTAATGTATTAGGCTAGCTATGATGGTAGAAGGGTTTTATTTCTTGATTGCTCAATTGTTTGATTGTTTGGTTGGGGCAAGTCAGATTTAGATCTTTTCCATTGGGTTGTGGATTCAAACGTTGGGTGGTAACATCAACTTTTCTAGATCATTTGCAAGGCAAGTTGGCTATCTTTACTTGATCTAAAAGCAAAATGGAAAATTATATGAATGAACAATGAAATCAGTAAGGATTAAAAGGAAATTAAGTATTTCCTAATCATACATCAGAGGAAAACATTTAGATTGTAAATGCAGATAGAAGTAAGGTTCTCCAAAAACATATCTTAATCTAGTATTTATGTCTTACAATAATATTTAATGATGCAAAATGAATAAAACAGGAATATATTTGACACAAAGAGAAGACATCACAAGGTTAAAATTAGCTAAATTATCTTGCAAACGGTCTTTTATTATTGATGCTTCAACTAAAAAATTACAATGCTCCAGCAGAAAGATTGTTCAATAACTCAGGTCCAACCCCTAATACTTCCAATTCATGAAGTATTTAACAAAAACCTACAACGATTGCCTTATACACTTGGCAATTTGTTATTAATAACAATGAAAGAAAATCTGACTAATGTAACCACAAAGTGGCCATGATGGGAAAAATTGGACATCTAAGCCTCTTCTTTTGCGATGTTGTTGCTGAGGAATTAATTTTGTTGTAGTGGCTCCGCTGACATGGATGGTGTTGACTCAGATCTGCATTTTCCCTTCAATTTTCCTTGTATCATTCCTCTTGGTAATCACACAGGTCACTCCATGCTTCTTCATCTGGAACCTTGATCTTGATTAACTTACGGTATATTTCATCAACTTCAATGTACCTTGCAAAAGTGGTTTTAACTGTAAAAATGTGCTTCATTTCATGCTCGATATAAATTGGATTGTTGATAGCTTCCAACAATGCTTTTCCTATTATGCTACCTTTAATGTTAGATAGATTCAAAGCATCTTTGGCTATGCCTTGGAGCCTATTGACATAATAAAAAATAGAGAAGGGAGACCTTTTTGTGTTAAAGACTCAATTCTGTTGAAAATCCTGTTTACTGTCAGTTCCAAATTCTGGCATTTTTCCTCCACCTGTACATTCAAATTCTTCTTAGTTAGTATTATTCTCACCTGTAGAATGATTTTTGTCTTGTCCACTACTCCTAGCTCCTATAGCTCATACATATTCCTCGAATTGATAAATTTAATGGTTCTGTTGGCTATTGCTGACATGTCTCCCAGTTCTAGATTAGTAGATGAAATATCTTGTTTAGCTTTTTCAACTAACTCCTTCTGTTCAAAGATAATTTCTATGTTGGACCAAATTTCATTCATGCCATTGATGATGTTGCTCCAGATGATCTCCTTCACTCTTCCTAGAGTGTTACCAATGGATGATTCCTTTTTAGATATTTGGAACCTTTCAATTAAGGTCCTTGCCCTCTGCATCTTTACTAATTGTTCACTTTCAGCTCTTTTGATTTGGTATTGCAAAACATTAACTTGTGTTTCTAGTCCCTTGATCTCCTCAGACTAAAGATTCATGCTCTCCATGGATCTGGCTAGTTGTTCTGTACTACTTCATGTCCCTGCAGCAATAGTTGTTGGAGTCGCTGTAGGAATAGTTGTAAGAGGAAGGGCCTCGATAGTGGTGTTGGTCATCTGTGTTGTCCTTTCCTTATCTTGTACCATCTTCTCCATCTATGCTTCCATTTGTTTAACTTGGAAAATTTCTCTATTATTAACTTCATCATTTCGGCCTTCTGACTCTCTATTTCCTCTATCTCTTTGGTCAAGGGATCATGTGTTGCAGGAATTTTGAGTTGTTTCTTCAAAGCTGCTATGTCCATCTCCTTTTTCTTAATTATCTTACTCATTTTACATCTAAGGGATCATATCCCATTCTCACTACTAAATCTTCCAAAGACTTAATTCTGTTGTCCTTTGATTGGGATGAAATATTTTCCATCTTTACCTGAGATTGAGCATTTGACAAGGCCACCTGCATTTTAAACAAATTAATGGAAGTATTGGTTAGAGTAGAGGAGATCATTTCACCTGTTTGTTTGTGCATTTCCAACTGATCAATAGGATGAATGTTCTTGGCATCAAACTCACAAGAGGTTTGTTTATAATCAGATGGAGTTTTAGGTTCTGTTGTTTGTCCTTCCAAGAATGCTATATGCATTTTGCCTTTTTCTGAATCGAAGGTTGAGAAGAGTCTGCCTTGAGAATTTGCACTTTGCTTCCAGAATTGAGCATAAGTACTCTTTTTCAACATCTCATTCCTAATTTTAATTTCTTTGAAAGTATCAAAGACGGTCTTCTCCTTTTCTCTAGTTACATTTGTAGATGTAGAAACTTGAAGAGGAGGATGCCTTTCTGCGATTGGAGTGGAAAGAAGAGATTGACCTCTAGTTGGGGATGAATCAGGAATCTCACTAAGATTAATCATTGTTTGTTGTGGTGATTCCTTTCCTATGTCCATGTGCATCCTAGCCTTTTTCCTAAATTTCTCTTTGAATTCTTCCATAGAAGTATCAACCCCTGGTGACTGATCATCTCTTGGCTTGTTCCCAGTTGCTCCCTCTTCTTCTTCCTTGCCTTTTTCTGATCTATCTTCAGTAATCTGTCTTTCCTGCTACTTAGGATTCTATGAACTTGAAGAATAAATTACTTGTTCCTCAGCCTCTTGTAGTGTGTCAAGCATCCACTCAATCTGGTTCATTAAATTTCTCTATGTCAGGCCTTTGAGTGTGAATGTAGGGTGTTGACTTTTTCTCTACCATTTTCTAGGATATGATGCCCCATGGGTCATAAGACCATGTAAAACTTTGAGAGAACTTCATTTCCTTCTATTTCTTGTCTGCCTCCTCGCCTACTACCTTGTTGGCTTGAGGGGGTTTAACCCAGGTTCAACGTTAATTAGCCAAACAAATCCCTACACTACTGGCCCTTTCGGCATCAGCCCGCAGAGCACAGACCGAAGTCTCACCTGAAGTAGTATGTGAGGATGCTGGAACCAAGTTTCCGCACCCTGAGATGGTTGTGATGTCGTTTGGTTCCCTCTATCCCTGCCTTCACGCAGGTCACTTCGCTCTAGGGCTTGCAAGACGAGCCCTTTATTATGTCCTTTAATACCTCCGTGAAAGGCTATGATCGACCTTCGCAGAGCCCTAGCCTGCTACTCAGGTGCTTTCACGCTACTATGGCAGCATGTCGTGCAGATTCCCCAATTACTCTAAGTGACTTGCTTATCTTAGCAAATAATTATAGTTAACACTGCGTAAATAGATAATCGTAATTGCATTCAATTATTCAACATAATTGTGTTAATTTGCACATCACATAAGCATAATAAAGGAAATTCATATATAACATGTCAAGATGCAGTAACATAACAAAGACACAGCAATTTCCGAATATTTCTCTTTATTGATATCTTCCAAGTGTTTACAAACTTTGTTCGCCCTATGCACATAGCTGTAGGGGTCCGCACACTCAGTTGTGAACTTATACCCTAGGCCTCTGCGCACTCAGCTGCAGAGCCTCTACCTACGCTACAACCCAAGACTTAGACTTCTTACTTCAGAGCTGTGACTCTCTTATATTCTTCATCATTATATATCTCTAAAACTACTTAGAGCTTAGTTCTTTTATACAATCCCATGGTCCATGGACCATGGGTAGAACTCTTACAGCCGACTTTACTTTACAAAACTAAGGGTGAACTACCCTTTATGACACATGACACCTTCACGCTCCGTGACCACAAAATGTGGAGACTTTACCATTTTATTACAAAATTTAACTCAAACATGGGATTTTAGCCCCAAAACTGCCCTTCGGGGATCCCGCTCCCAATAGGCCCCAAACACAAACATTGTGACTCTCCCTTGAGTCACTCAGTAGGCATGGAGATCTTCGCACGAAGCCTATCCAGCTCAACCCGTATGATCGTAACCTCGATCGTGCACTAAGCTGCCCCCTGCTTCATATCTTCCACTATTTTCTCAGTCACTACTCCTGTGTTGTTAGCCTGAAGCTTTTGTTGCGTCACTTGCAAATTCACAAGCTTGCCTTTAATATTTCATGTGACTGCATAAGCTTCCTCCAACCAGGGCTTTAGTCTCACCTTCAACACTACTTCCTTGTGCAGCACTATGTCCACCTATTCCTTCAGCTGCTTGGCCTCCTGCAGCTTGGTTAGCCTCTGTGTCAGCGCGACGATTCTTGTTGTGCCCTTAAATTCATCATAGCATTGTTGTAGCTCATTCATATCCATCTCCAGCATTTGTATATTTGGGTCCTCCTGCAAGCTTGTCAGGACCTCAAATGATTTCTCGAACAATTGTGTGCAGTCTGCTACTGCACTTTCCACCACCGCAATTGCCTCTGTGACCACAGTTTTCCATTGTTCCTTTACCTCTGGTGGTGTTGAAGGTTGGGACCTTAACTGTAGCTCTATAATTTACAGGTTCAATTCCAACTGAACCTGTGCCATCTCAGTCTGAGTGTCGTGCACCCCTGTGGCCAACTTGCAGATGTGAACCTCGACTGGCTCTTCCTCTAGAATGGCTAACTCTAGGACCATTTTGCATGCCTCCTCAACGACATGCATAATATTCTTTCTCTAATTGGTCACCTTGGTCTCAGCAGCGATGACAACATTTCTCTTTAGGGCCATCTGTTCATTTTTGATCCATTGTTCGTTGATCACCTGGAGGTTACGGTACTCTCAGGCCCTCAGTCTGCAATTACTCCATCCTACAAGAGGTGGAGTGCTTCGCGCGGAAGTGTTGCTAGGCCCAGCCCAAATCCCTTCAAGGCATTGATATTGGGATTGTCAGCCTCATTTTCCATGGTCAGTGCTCCATCCGGCAGCACTATCATACTGGAAGCCTTCGTGCACAACATATCGGTAGCCTCTGAAGTGCCGATAGCCAAGTTGGTAGACACCTTACTAGCCTACGACGCGTGGGTCTACAACTCCTGTAACTCAGTCTGGATGGCCCCTAGGATGATATGTTGTTGTTGCTCAAATTTTTGCAGGGCCTCTGCAGTGACGTCTCTGACTGTGTCACCGATATCATGTAAGTCACCCTCCATCAATGTGATAGGGTCCAGCAAGGTCTTGGTTGCCTTGGATTTATTTCTAGACCCTCCCTTCTCCATCTCTCTTGGGCACTTAATGTAGGCGGACGTCTCCTAAGGGTCCGCGCCATGTTGTTCTATGTCTTCCTCTTCAATCTTAGGTGAAGGCGAACTCACGCCTTTGTCAGAGCCCCGCTCTGTGCCACCTATCTATTTTCCTGCCTGCTTTCCTCCCTATTCTACCTGGGCCTTCTCAGTGGCCTCATTTCTTCTTTTCTCGACCAACTATGCCATCTTTAGCTTGGCCTCCTCCTCCTTCTTCTGCATGGTGGACTTTATTCCACCCACCACCAAGTCTGTGGTAGTGCACCACTCCACCGACCATTGATCAAACACCGCATCAATGGTTTCATCCATGGCCAAATATGGTAAGTCATACCACTTCTACGTAGGGTCCTTCCATGCCCTGATGGAGACTCGATGGAAATTGACTTTGAACTGGGCATAGCTCTATAGTTTAGCATACACCATGGGTGAAAATCATGGCTTACTATTGATGGCCATACTGATATTCATCTCCATTAAGATCCAGAAGATCTTCTTGTCCTGAACTCACTGCACGTCCTTGGTTGCCCACAACGAAGCATACTTCGCTGCTTCAAGGAGGTCTGGCACGATCGAAGGGAACTGGCTATCCTCTGGTAGCTCCCATGCTACCAGCACAATCGACAGCAAGAGCCACACATAGTGGAACGTCTTGTTGAGCTCTTGTGCTTCACGGTAGTTCGCCAGGAACTCTCCACAAAGGTAGTCCGACAAGTTAAATTGGACTCCTTCCACACACTACTATACGAGTGCGATGATAGGAGTTGGCACCTCATCAGCGTGGCAATTATGCATCACCTTCCCTGCAAGGATTTGTGTTGATACCTTCACAGTAGGGTCGCAAATGCTGGAGATAGCATACCCGTGCGGCTTATTCACCAGCTTAAATTTCTCCTTCATTGACTTTGCGAGAATCTGCTCGCCACCCTTGCCCCCAAACATCATCGCCGGATTCTCACCTATATATGGAAGGCGCGTTATTCAGTGAATTAACCTATCTATGATGGGTGTTGTCTCCTCCAGCCACAAACACCCATCATGCACCAAGCACAACAGCTACTTAATGACCAAAACTATCACCAGGGTGCAGTTGTAGTGTGGCACCCAAAGTAGGTTAAGCAATCCTACCTTCTTGTTATAGAAATATTTGGGAACATCAACCCCAAACTTATATGTCAATATATTAGGGTTCATCAACCCCTAAAAGAGTTGTTTCATACCCTAAAGGAACATAGTCATCTGAATACATCATTCCCCAAAAGTTCCATGTGAGAGACCATCCAGAAATTGCCTAAATTGAACCATACTGACTGCTCCACTGGAAAAGTGCGATGTATACTGAGTGGTACACTGCCAGGGTGTGATGCATACTATTTAGGCCTTCTATACAATGTGATGGGCGAGGATGAACAAATTTCCGGGATAGTTTGTTAGTTGGTTGCTCACGGAATCTTCTAGAAACTTCTCCTGTGCCACTTGCCTCTCTGAATTCACCCAAGGATGAACAAGGGAACTAGGAAACCATCTCCAGTCCCCTCTCTTGTGGAACCAATTGTAACAAGTGGAATGACACTAATCAAACCCTATGGATGACTCACACCCTTGCAAAAATCTATAAATTTATCTCCCATCCAAGAGATCAGGAGGCTGAAATGTTGTGAATTGCAAGTAAGTGTTGATAGTTTGTAATTGAGGAGAGAGCATTGTATTCTTGTTGGTGTGATCTTGCTATTTCATGAGGTGAAGAAGGATTGAAGCTAGGAGGATGGCGCTGAATCAAACAACTAGGTTTTAATTCTCCTTTCTATTAATAAAGCTCTTCAATTTTTCTCCCATATGATTGTGCAATTGTGAATGCTATCATTTTGTTCATTATATATCTGATTCTATAATTTTTATATTGTAATAGATCATGATGCTTTGATGGTTCTTTGTTGCTGTACTTGTGTAGGTACTCTCCAAGCATGTTAAGTACGGGGAGGATTTGTAGGATCTACCAAAGGAGAGAGATATCAAGCAAGGGATTAAGTGGAAGTTCTAGGTTGGTTCCACTATCTTTCTCTTATCTGTTACACATAGGAAAAATCATTGAATTTCTTTAAACTGTTGTTTCTAGGGTAGCTACCAAACCTATAGGGTTAGTCATTCGACAAGACACTAATTTTCCTAGAAACAAATTGGTGAATCCACTAGGGAATTGATTAGATGTTTTTTTTTGTTGTTATTGTTTGTTTTATGTTCAATTTTATGAACTATAGACAGAGTCTGAAGCTAGCCAAGTAGCTTTCGAACTGCTCTTGCTCTGCAGTTGCATAGTAGATAAATGTTGCTTCAGTCAGTCTCTGGTTTAGTTTATGAGTTAAACATTTGACTTGAAAGCACATATAGATTCCCTTTTGGTAGCTCAGTAACCTCTTAGGACACTCCATCATACTTTTCTTATCATTTTTCATCAAAACCAAGCTTGATTCATTGAAAACTACCCCAAATTTGAGCCAAAACACTTTCAAAAATCGCTCCCTGGACCATCGCACTGTCTTCCACTGTGACTCAGTATGAATCTCACTTCCTGAATGGGCAGGGTGAGATGCATATCACCCTCTTCAAAGGCCAGGTGTGATGATTGACTGAACTCAATTTTCCATCTAGGAGTTGAGGGTTTTTGAACTTGTTTTCATATTTGTTTAGTTGTTTTGCTGAATATGAACAATGTCTCTTCACTGAAGCTTACTTGCATCACTTAATTCAGCCCCACTTAGACTAGGATTGTTAAATGTTTCTTATGTATTACTTTATCATTTACAATCTTTAGTCAAAAGTTGTTTTTCTTTCCGATTGGTCTTTGTCGAAAGAAGTGTCGTAAAGTCATTCCTCTTTCGAATTTTGAATTTTCGTAAAGTCTTCATACATTAAAGATCAATTGGTTTATATGTGAATATGATTTGTCTTTTCATTTAAAGTGTTGTAATTCTTCATCTCTTGAAAATCGAAAGTGTTGTGAAGTCTTCCTTTTCGTTTAAAAGAAATTGTCGCAAATCGTCGCTTTAATGAACAGAGATTTTTGATCATTTGTGCATTAGTTTTCCTTTCTGTATCATTCACATTAAGGGAAAATGAAAAGAAATACATGCATTTTTCATTTTTCATTATTCATATTAAATTTTGTGAATGCTTGATAGGAATAGCTAGGGAAATTGCATTAGATGTGCTCTTTTCTCTTTGTCAAAGATATTATTGCTCTTTGCTTTAGTAGCTAAGGTTTTCATCACTCAAACCAAATCAAAATTTTGTTATTATGATAGTTTCATTTTAGGAATTTCGAACATACATCACATGGTGAACCTTCAAAGGAAAATTTTAAGCAAGATCAACTTAAAATTAACCTCAATTAACTTAACAACACTTTGGAATTTAACGCAACACATCTAGAGGTCTAGGCTAGATACATGTTCCGACGTCATTAAAACTAGTGGCTATCGTTTTCATTGAAGGTTGGGTGATTCCTCCTCCTTGATATGACAAGTGCTAGCATGGACTTGTGCTCCCCGTACCATCACGTATATATTGGGAGACCCAGTAGGCTTAAATCCTTTATCCATAGGAAACTAAGTCTGCTGCCTTATTGATCGCAATGCACTGAACATAGCATTCCAAAAGATTGACTGACGTACATAAGTCCTTGGTAATTTCTCTTTAATTTATCACCAAGGTGTATATTGTAGTTTTTTTATTGGTCTAGTAAACGTTTTGTCTAGATTCTCCAGAGTAGTCACTTTCGTTCCTTTTCGACTCTTTAAAATAAAAGGTCCGTCTGAGCACTTGTCCTTTCAGGCTCATTAAAAATCGAAGGCGACTAGAGTCATCTTTAGCTTTTTCTCGACTCTTTAAAACTGAAAAAGCAAAGTTGCGTCTAAAGTGTCGTTAAAATTAATTGACCACAAATAACATCCCTATTCTTTAGTTGATCCTAGGTTGAAACACATGGAGACAAATCCGGAGTCCACCGATCAAGGAATCCCTTTTGATGGGAATCCTCGTCCTTTTCCTTCTTTTGGAAATATTGATGCTCCTTATATGGCTACATTGTCCCTTTTGGGATTTACCATTGGCCTGCCAGTATGGCTGTTTTCAACCTCTTTGGTTCAAAATTTCATGATTTCTCTACAATCTAGTACACCTCCAACTAGACAAAATCAACCTCCAGTTGATCCTAAAGTTGACCCTTTGCCTTCCTCCTCAGTTATTTCTTCCTCCCCTTCTTCCTCTTTGCCTGGTGAAAGTATTGATATTAGTAACCAAGTGGCTAAGAAGAAGAAGAAAGGGAAGAACAAGAAGAAGAAGAAAATTCAACAGAGGGGTGACCAAGCAACCATTGCTTTGGATGCAACCGTTGATGAGAAGACATCCGTTAATCCACACAAAATTCGATATCCATGAAAAATTTGTGCGGGAGACCATCTTCATTGAAATTTTCCTGATATTCCTCGAATCTTGGAAGAATGGTCTTCCCGCTCACATCATCCTATGTCATCAACCTCTAGAGATCATGTTGGTAACATGCCATCAACTAGTGATAGTAAAGTTCATGGAAAGAAGGGAAAAGTCAAGTTTCCATGTAGGTTATGTGAAGGGAATCACCCAATTCACCTTCATCCCTATCTGGATGAAGCCAATATAGTGTTGGATAATCGTCCTGCTTCACCGCAGCGACTTCCATCTGGTTATAGGAAACTCTCCCTAAATCCTTCACTAGTTGATAAACCGACTAACCAAAATCAACCATCGGTCAAACCCACTCTCTCTGAAAGTGAATCCTATGAGTCTACACCCGACCCAAATCAACAGGTCTAGGCAAAAGTTGACCCGATTTCACCTTTAGCCAATTGTACCTTTTCTGAAGAGAGTGAAAATGATACCGCTCAAGTTCTTTTTGTTACTTCGGATTCTAACGAGCTTGGCAGCAATCTACTTGTTCCAGTTCTCATAACTCAAGGGGTTAATTCTCCTGTTTCTACGGTACCCCCGCCAAGTAGTCTAGTCACTTCCATTAATTGGAATCGACTGGTAGGATCCCACCTTCCTTCTTATGTGCCTTTCCAGATCATAGTACGAGTTTGTAAAATGATTGTATCTAGCACTATTATAGATGAAGGTGCATCAGTGAGTATCCTTTCCTAAACTGCTTGGCAAGCATTTGGTTCGCCACCACTTGTGCCATTTACATAGAATCTGTTAGGCTTTAACAGAGGAACCAGTCGACCGTTAGGGATCCTCCCTTAGTTACCTATTATTTTGGGAGGAAAAATGGTTTATCTAAACATGATGGTAGTCCCAAGACCTTTAGATTACAATTTACTTCTTGGGAATGACTATGTTTATGACATGGGAGCTATTGTTTCAACACTCTTTTGAGTGATTTGTTTCCAGCATGAAGGCAAAATTGTCATTGTTGACCAGCTTTCATTTCCCGGTCCAAATATAGCTCCTAGTCAACCATCGTCCCTAAATGGTCCATTTATACCAACGGTATCATCCCCGCCATGGGTTAATTATGTAGCAACCTGTTCCATACCTACATCGACTGACAATCAATTCAATGATGCTGTACATTATGTACTGGGGGCATTGGAACCAGATCTTTTCATAACCACTTATGAGTTGTGATCCAAGGAGTCTGGGGATAGTTCATTGTCTTGTGTCAACCTCGTTAAAAAAATGAAACAAGGGTCTCCGAGGATAGTTCTTTGTCTTGTTTCAACCTCATTAAAAAATGAAACCAAGGGTCTCCGAGGATAGTTCATTGTCTTGTGTCAAACTCGTTAAAAAAAGAAACAAGGAGTCCGAGGATAGTTCATTGTCTTGTGTCAACCTTGTTAAAAAAAGAAACAAGGAGTCCAAGGATAGTTAGTTGTCTTGTGTCAACCTCGTTAAAAAATAAAACAAGTCTATGAGGACAGTTCTTTTATTGTGTCAACCTCATTAAAAAAATGAAATAGGTCAATGAGCATAATTCCTTGTCTTGTGTCAAGCTCGTTAAAAAGTGAAACAAGGAATCTGAGCATATTTCCTTGTCTTATGTCAAGCTCATTAAAAAATGAAACAAGGACCCATGGAGAAAATTTCCAAGTCGAGTATCTGATTAGATCTCGTAAAATCCCAGTCGAGTCTTTCACTTGATCTCGTAAAAAAACCTTCATTCCATCCACCTGATAGCCATGAGTAGTCTACTTGTGAATGTAATGAAACTTGGGGGGCATGCACCTAGTGGTAAAGATAAGTTTCCCTGTAGGTTATGTGATTGGTCTATCACACCATAAGAGGTGTTGGATAACCGTCCTACCTCATCACAGTGACTTCCATCTCGTTACAGGAGACTCACCCTTTCATCAAGTTGGGGGCATGCAAACCAAATCAAGCATAATTTTTCGTTTCAAGCTTGTGTAAACATGAAACTGAATCCAAGCATTGTTCCCTATGGTTCAAGCTCATTTAAAATTAACCCATTTTCAATTTTTAACCCTTGTGATTTTCATTCTATCAGCCTTTTGAGCCTTGGTTGTGTTCATCCCATCGCCACCATCTCTTTGGCTGATCATATGCTTTCAGTTGGTTGTTTTACCCTTTTTTGAGGAACAGTTGCAATGAGTTGTCTTATTAGCCAGCCTCTTCACATAAATCAATATGTTTTGAGAAGTTCCAACATCACCAAAACCCGTTGCTACCCTAGACACCACTCGTTCCTCAAAATAGAGTCCTCTTTAAACCCTTTTCAGACTCTTTAAACATGAAAAGATTGTCGAGCGGTTGTCCTTTCGAGCTCGTTAAAGTATTGGAAATGTCATCCTTCTTGTATTATTTTATCATTTTTCAGACCTGAGGGATCAATTTTACGAAAAAGAATTTATGGAGTTTTCTTTTCATCCCTTTTCAAACTCTCTAAACATGAAAAGGACTGAGTTATCATTGTCGTTAAACTCGTTAAAATAATAGCGACAAACTTGTCCATCTAGACAAGACCGAGTTTCATTGTCGCTATACTCATTAAAACATCAAATAGTGACGGGTTTTCCCAAAGGACGAATTATAGAACAAGCATATGTTATCCTCCTCAAGCTTGACAAAAATAAAGAGGTACTAGTTAGCAATGACTAGGGAAAAAAGGGAAAAAAACTTGAAGAATTTATGGTAGCAAGTCGCTCTTGAACATGACACTTTCACTTCATCTTCATGATTGAGTTGGGTTGGGTTATTCCGTTCACCGATCATCATACCATTGGTCTTTCATACCATCCATCTTTTGGGGTTAACGCTACCAATTCATCTCAGTGTTGCCGACATGTTCAAGAGAAGTCATTCAGTTGAGAACTCATCCAGTTAATGTCTCATACACTGCAATAACTCCAACCTTCATTTTTTTCATGACCACCATTCCTGAACCTTGTGTCATCAGTTCATTTTCACCTCCAGAAATCATTTGCTTCATTTCATGTCATAGATGTGGGATACATCAAGGCCCTCCTACGACGAGTCACTTCTTGTCAACATCAACTTATTATCCAAGAAGTTGACTTAGAAACAACCCCTTCAGTGCTTTGAAGCTTGCATACATCAATGGCAAGTTTCTCACTTCCGGCGACAGGTTGACATCAATGGCCTTCGACCGAAATATTTTGCGTGGTGTTCGACATCAGATCATGTATTCACACCACGTAAATTGTACTGTAGTACCTTGAGGATCATTATCATCATTGATGATCCCTCTCGTGTTTGTTAACATCTCACATCATTGGCTGGTAATCAGGCCATGTCTTTCTATGTTCGACTTCAAAACATCTCTTCATATATATTGACTTGTACATCGAGCGAAGATTGAACAAGTTTGAAGACCCCGGATCTAGTTTCATCCATTCAGGCTACGATACATTCGGGGATATAAAAACATCAAATGTAAAAAGGCTCTACAAAGATGGTCATCCTAATCATGGATTGCAACTCTATATCTGTAGAATCACGATTCTGTATCTGCAGACGACTATCTGATCTATGTACATGAAATGAAATTTATTGAGCATGGGAATGCCTCCCTCAGCTAGATCATGAAAATCATATTATGATGATGTATTGTATTGTAACTTATGTAGGTTACCCTCTAGTTCGAAACTTCGGATCCTCATGATAAAGCATTTCACCTGACATGAATATTTACGACCTCATGCTTTAGGGGGAAACTATTATAGACATATTTGGGCACATCAACCCCAAACTTATATTTCAATATATTAGGGCTCATCAACCCCTAAAAGAGTTTTTTCATACCCTAAAGTAACATAGTCATCTGAATACATCATCCCCCAAAAGTTCCATCTGAGAAACCATCCAGAAATTGCCTAAATTGAACCATACTGACTGCTCCACTGGAAAAGTGCGATGCATACTGAGTGGTACATTGCCAGGGTGTGATGCATACTGTTTAGGCCTATTACGGGGTGCGATGCACAAGGATGGACAAATTTTCGAGGCAGTTTGTTAGTTGGTTGCTCATGGAATCTTCTAGAAACTTCTCCTGTACCACTTACCTCTCTGAATTTGCCTAAGGATGAACAAGGGAACTAGGAAACCATCTCCAATCCCCTCTCTTGTGGAACCAATTGTAACAAGTGGAATGACACTAATCAAACTCTATGGATGACTCACACCCTTGCAAAAATCTATAAATTTATCTCCCATCCAAGAGATCAGGAGGCTCGAATGTTGTGAATTGCAAGTAAGTGCTGATAGTTTGTAATTAAGGAGAGAGAATTGTATTCTTGTTGGTGTGATCTTGCTATTTCATGAGGTGAAGAAGGATTGAAGCTGGGAGGATGGCACTGGATCAGACAACTAGGTTGTAATTCTCCTTTCTATTAATAAATCTCTTAAAGTTTTCTCCCATATGATTGTGCAATTGTGAATGTTATCATTTTGTTCATTATATATCTAATTATGTAATTTTTATGTTGTAATAGATCATGATGCTTTGACAGTTCTTTGTTGCTATACTTGCGTATGTACTCTCCAAGCATGTTAAGTACAGGGAAGAGTTGCAGGATCTTCCAAAGGAGAGAGAGATCAAGAAAGGGATTAAGTGGAAGTTCCAGGTTCGTTCCACTATCTTTCTCTTATCAATTACAAATAGGAAAAATCATTGAATAGCTTTAAACTTTTGTTTCTAGGGTAGCTGCCAAACCTAGAGGGTTAGTCGTTTAACAAGACACTAATTTTCCTAGAAACACTTCTCTAACACCTTGATCCACCTCTATGGCTCCAATGCTGTCATTCCCATATTTGTATCTATGATATAGCGCATCAGCTGCTTGGTTGCTAGGTGTGGGAACTTCTCGTGGTCCGCCAAGTCCCAGTATTCAAGCTTTAGTATCAACACTCGTGCCAAACACGGATCATCAAAAGCAATTTCATCTGGTAGCAAACGGGTTTGCAGGAGATTCTCACTCTCATCAATGTCCTTTGGGACCTTGGACTTAGGCTTGCGCAGAGGGACATACTCCGGCAACCACGTAATAGGGTCTGCACCCTAGGCTTCAACCTCCTCCACTTTGGTTCCCACATCCTCATTGTCCATCAAAATGTCTTCAATGTCTTCCTCCTCTGACTCTAAGTTTATGGCCTTGCCCTTCTCTTGTGCAGTGGGTTTTTGTGGGTTTCGCCTTAGCGATGCACACACTAGTATGGCAGGATGCTTGACCTTCTTGTCCTTCCTGGTTTCCTTGGTTGGATTGGCTTCGGTCTTGGCGTTCTTGGTTACTTAAGGACCTTTGCCAATACTTCAGCCACTTTTGGAGCAGCTACTTCTGCTTCTATGTCCATTTCTTTTGCCTGCTCCTCTACTACTTGCTCAGCATTTATAGCTTCTTCAGGTTCCGACATAACGTCTAACAGTGCTTGCATCGTCTATGGAAAGTTCGCAAACTCAGGAGTCTCTTTGAAAGTCTCGAAAAATTCTTGATTCATGGTTGTCTGAGAGCTCAACAACTCAATTCTCAAAATTCTAAGTGTTTTTCATGGGACAGAGACTTGTAATTTATGGGGCATTTTGAATTCAAATCCGACCATTCCCCCCAAATTCAGTTCATTAACACCAGATTAGTTGTAGATTTTCAAGGATCTAAGCGGTAAACTTCATCTTAAATGCCAATTTCCCACTCCATTTGGCCTCACTTCTGTCGTCTTTTCATGAACAGTGACTGTAACAATCACTTTCTAGCCAACCTGTGTGATTTCTCCCTATGTAGCACAGCTCCCTCTACACTATCGCGGACCTAGTGACACTTCCTTTCTTCACACCATCCTCAAATTGCATAGCTCCCAAACCTAGGTAGTGTAGTTTATAGTCCTGCACCTCCTTTCAACTGCCTGTAGTGCTAAGACTGTGCTACCTTCATTTAGTCACATGGCCGAACCGTCGGTGTATGGCTTCAATCGACTGCCTTTCACCTTTCCTGGGAAGCATTCTCCATTTCATTTGACCAGCTGTACTGCTCCTCCATTGGTAATTTCCTTAATGACATAGGGCCCTAACCAGTGCATTCTGAATTTTCCTGGGAATTTATCAAACTTACTATCATATAATAAAACCAAGTCATTTACCTTAAATGTGCGCAGCTTAATATGTTGATCATGCCATACCTTTTTGCACTACTTTTGGACCTATTGGTGAAAGCCAGCTAAAAATATTTCTTCCTCGAGTTCATCCAACTGTGCGAGCCTCTCCTCTAGGGCTCTGTGATCCATCATACCTTTGAGCGTTGTTATGCATAGACTCGGCACGATCGAGCACTTTGTTGAATGTTTCCGCCGTCCTATTAGCCTGTGTGTGATAAGGTGTGCTCTTCTGGTGGTATACTTGAAATTCCTCCATCAGCATGCTAATCATCTCATTTAGGAAGTGCATACCACGATCACTCATCAAGATATTTGGACAGCTAAATCATGTCAGTACATGCTCAAATAGGAACTTCATGGCATTCACGCCCGTGAAATCCTTCACAGGCTGTGCCTCTGCCCAACGATTCAAATACTCCGTCGTTGTGATAATGTACCTCGCTCTCATCTTTCCTTGGGGCTGGATGGGGCCCACAAAGTCTATCGCCCATTTCTCAAAGGGTTGCAATGTCATCTAAGGATTCAAACGCATCTCATCCCTCCGCAATGGCGTGCCAATCCTTTGACAAACATCGCATGCCTTGCAATACGCTTTTGAGTCCCGATGGAGGGTTGGCCACCACAACCCTGCATGTAGAATCTTCTGCGCAGTTGCTCTCCATGCATAATGTCCTCCCGCGATTCCCCCATGAGCGTTCATGAGGATGCTGCTTCTTTCAAACTTAGGTACATATCGTCGTAATATCTCATCAGTCCCCATCTTATATAGATTCCCAGCAATGATAGAGAAACCTGTCATGTGTATCACTAATTCCTTCTTTTACTGGACAGTGTATCCTTCTAGTGTTGAACTTGTCGTTAAGAAATGTATTATATCATCAAAATGACCATCCATGATGCGCACTACAAATAGCTGCACGTCACATAATCCCTCCTCCAAATTAGTGGGCTCTTACCCTGTTTTGATGCATGACAGATGGTCTGGTCCCGCGTTTAGTAGTCCAGGCTTCACAATAACTTAAAAATCATACTCCTGGAACAGTAAGAGCCATCTATAGATTCTCCCCCCCAACACAGGCTTAATGACCAAGTACTTCAGCCAGAGTGATCTGTATACATCTTAAAATGGCCTCCCAGCAAGTAGTGCCTAAACTTTTGTAGCGCATACACCATAGCTAACCCTTTGCGTTCGGTGGTGGAATAGTTCTTCTCCACTTTATATAATCTTCGGCTTGTGAATTCAATAGGATGGTCCAAGCCTTCTCTGCCAGCCTGTGTCAATACTGCTCCCAGCGCTATACATGACGTGTCAACATGTACATGAAACTCCTTCTTCCAATCTGAGAAGACCAGAATCAACACGGTGATTGTATTTTCTTTCAATATATCCAAGCTCTACTTACAATCATCGTTCCAGCAGAATGTGACATCCTTCGTCAACAATTTTTCCATAAGCATAGTGATCTGGGCATAGCCTTTGATAAACTTTTTGTAATATCCCGTATGTCTGTTATCTGGAAATCTAGTGTCCATTCAGAGCTGCTAGTCCCACTAAGACGGGTAGCCATCTTAGAAACAAACAAACTAAAGTTACTTTCATTTTCCTTTATGAGAAGTAGATGAGAGAGAAGAAAAGAGTACCAACCTCAGTCTTTCACTTGGCTCCTTTCTTGTTTTCTCTCCCCTCTGACAGATCTTTGCCGCTCCTTCCTTTCTTACCCCGCTTCAAAGAGCACTTGTAAAGTCAAAGCATCATAATACCATCAAAGTAAAGAGATCTACAATCATAAACAATATAGGACCAGATATATATTGATCACACAAATGCATATATCATCAAACATACAAGAATGTGGAGGAAAACTTAAATAGCTTTATTGATAGAAAGAGTAGAAGAGAGGATTACAACCCATTGATCTGACCCAGTGTCATCCTCCCAGCATGAAAGCCCTTCTTTACCTCATGAAAAACTTAGATCACCCAACACTATGATGTTCCACCAAGAAACCAACAGCACTTCCTTACAAAATACAAGATTCCAGCCCCTCCGGATCTCTAGGATGAGGGATCAATATATAGATGTTTGCAGGGGGGTGAGTTAGCTTATGGGATTTTGATTAGTGTCCTCTCTCTAATAGTTCTTGGTTCCACTTGGAGATTCATGATCTCTTACTCATCCCTAGGCGAATTCAGAGAGGCAAGTGTCACAGGAGAAGTTTCTAGAAGATTCCCTGATCATCCACCTTACAAACTGTCTCTGCCATTTGTCTACTCTCTCCCATCGCACCCTACAGAATGGCTTTTCAGTATGCATCGCACTTTTTGCATGTAGCAAGTGAGATGCATCGCACCCTTAGCACCGAGCAGTCTGTATGGTCCAGTTTTGACGAGTTATGAGCAGTTTTCCATGGAGAACTTCTGGGAGATTATATAATCAACTATCCTTGTTCCTTTAGGGTGTGAAACAACACTTTTAGGGACTCAGAAGCCCTTGGTGGACATATATGATTGGGGTTGCAGTGCTCAAATATGTTTATAATAGTTGCCTCCTAAAGCATGAGGTTGAAAATCTTTTGATGTCGGGTGAAATTCTTTATCATGAGGAACCGAGGTTTTCCGAACTGGAAGGTGACCTGTAATAAGATGCAATACAATACATTATCTTCATAATATTTTCATGATCTGGCTGAGGCGGGCATTCCCATGCTTAGCTTTATAAATTCATTTTCATGTACATAGGACAGACAACCGTCTGTGTGGTAGACTGATGATTATGATAGAGCCATCATCCTTTGATTCGGATGATCATCTGTGCAGTAATGATGTACATTTGATGTCTTTATTTTCCTTAATATATCATAGCCTGGATGGATGAAACTAGATCTGGGGTCTTCAAACTCATTCAATCTTCGCTCGAGGTACAAGTTGATCCATGTGAAAAGATGTTCTGGAGTCGAACATGGAAAGACATCGCCTGATTACTAGCCAATGATGTAAGTTGTTAATAGGCACGAGAGGAATCACCGATAATGATGATGACCCTCAAGGTACGATAGTACATTTCACGTGGTGTGAAAAAGGGACTTGGCGTCGAACACCACGCAAAATATTTCGGTCGAAGGCCATTGATGTAAACCTATTGCCGGAAGTGAGAAACTTGCCATTGAGGCATGCAAGCTTCAAAGTACTAAAAGGGTTGTTCCTAGATCGACTTCTTGGATAATGAGCTGTCGTCGACAAGAAGTGACCCATCATAGGAGGGCCTTAATGAATCCCACGTCTATAACACGGAACGGAGCAAATGATTTTGTGGAGGTGAAAATGATCTGATGATACAGGGTTCAGGGTGGCAGTCATGAAAGAATGAAGCTTGAAGGTATTGCAATGGATGAGACACAAGATGGGTTGGTGAATTCTCTGAGCGACTTCTCTTGAACATATCGGTGACACTAAAGTGGATTGGTAGCGTTAGCCCCAAGAATAGATGGTACGATGGACCAATGGTAATATGACTGGTGAACGGAATAACCCAACCCGACTCAATCATGGTGATGGAGTGAAAGTGTCATGTTCAAGAGCGACTTGCTACCAATAAGGTTTCTTCAATTTTTCTTCCCAATTTTTCCCCAATCATTGCTGACCAGTACCTCTTTATTTTTGTCAAGCTTGAGGAGGATAACATATGCTTGTTCTATAATTTGCTCTTCGGGAAAACCCGTCGTTATGTTTTAACGAGCCTAGCGACAGTGAAACTTGTTCTTGTCTGCATGGACAAGTTTGTCGCTATTGGTTTTAACGAGTTTAACGACAAAGATAACTCAGTCCTTTTTCAATTTTAGAGAGTCTGAAAAACGAAAAGAAGACTCCAAAGATTATTTTTCGTTGTATAATCCCTTAAGTCCGGAAAAGCATAAAATAATACAAAAGGGATGAATTTTCGATAGTTTTAACGAGCCGAACAAGACAAGCGCTCGATCTTTTTGTGTAATAATCCCTCAGTCCAAAAAGATTAAAATCTAGAGGAGGGATAACACTTCTGATGCCTTTAACGAGCCGGAGAGGCCAATCGCTCGGCAATCTTTTCATATTTTACGAGTCAGACGAAAAGAGCTTAAAGGAGACTCGTTTTTTGAGGAACGAGTGATATTCGGGTAGCAGCTGGTTCCAGGTAAGGTTTGGAATTTTCCAATCACAGGAATGTTAAGAGGATGGCTAACAAAATCACTCATCGCAGTTGTTCCTCAAAATGGTAAACAATCAAATGGAGGCATATGATCGGCTAAAACAGAGTGGAGGTGATGGTAAGAACACGACCAAGGCTCAAAAGCTTATGATAATGCATTCACAATGGTTATTTACCAGAGGTTGGTTCATTTTTTAATGAGCTTAAACTCTGGTGGAACATATGCTCATTGCTTAGGTTTAATTTTTAACGATCTTGAACTTTGCGTAAAACTGCTCGTGCCAATTGTATAATAAGGACGTCTCATCGATAGGTTCAATTTTTAGGGAGCTTGCACCATTCGAAACTTTGCTCCAGATCCTTTATTTATGTAAGCTAGGAACAACAAATCCTACTAGTCTAAAGGGTTAAGAACCTACAAACTAAGAAAATAAATGGTCGCTTTTCACTTGCATGCAAAAACGTTTGCATGCCCCCAGGTATAGTGAAGTAGAGTTTCCAGGTTACCCTTCAATTTGCAGACAAAACATTTGTTCTATCAAGAAAGGCATACCTTCTGACGGAGGTATATTATTCCAATCAAATCCCATTTTCCTAATCAGACGGGTGTGTCAGACTAGTCATATATCCTTCACAGAAACCTACCCTATACCCAAGGTTTTCCTACTGGAACAAACCAGGGTGCATGCCCCCTGGGTTTCAGTCACAACCACCGAATTACTCATGCTCATCAAGTGGATAGACCGGAGATTGATGAGACATTCCTTGCGTGAAAAGACCAGTGAGGGATGGAATTTGACTATTAGTTGTGTGTGAGTCGGGGAATGAAAGCTAGTCTACGAGCTGGACCACTCTGCCTTCATGCGGAAAACACATCACTCAAAAGAGCGAGGAGACAATGGCTCCCATGCTATAAATGTAGTCACGCCCAAGGAGAATATTATAATCTAAAGGTCCTTGGACTACCATTACGTTCAGATAAATGGTTTTCCTTCTCAAAGTTATAGGCAAATTTCGAAGGATCCCTAAAGATCGACTGGTTCCTTTGTCGAAGCCTATCAGATTTCACATCTCAGGCAGAAGCAATGATGAACCAATCGCTTTCCAAGCAGTTGAGGAAAGGATACTCACAGAAGCCCCTTCATATATGATAGTACCAACCATGACCATTATATAAGCTTGTACAATGATTCGGAATGGTACATTAGACGGTAGACGTGGTCTGCCTAGTAGATTCCAGTCGAAGGAAACGACTAGGTTGCTCGGAGGTGGGACCAAATGAACGGCCGGATATGACTCTGACGAACTTCCTTCCTGCGGTAAAGGAATGGGTAGATTTCCCCCATGTTCATCGGATTCTGTGTTTTCGAAAAGAATTTGAACGGTGTCGTTCTCATTATCTTCGGTGATTGTATCATCTAAAGATGGACCTTCTGAAGACAAGACTGGGTTTACTACTGCCTCGACTTGTTGAATTTGGTCCGGTGTGGACTCAGAGGGTTTATCTTCAATGATAGACGCTTCGACCGACCACAAAGGTGTGTCAATCGGATTTTCAACTAGTGATGGACTAGGCAAGAGTTTCTTGTATCCAAGAGGAAGCTGTAACAGTGAAGCAGAAGGGTTATCCAAGACTCTTTTAGCTTCATCTAGGAAGGGACAACGGTGGATGGCATGATCGCCTTCACACAATTTACAAGGAAATTTATACTTTCCTTTCTGTCCAGAGACTTTTTGACGGTGTACTTTCAACATGATCGTCAGAGGTTGAGGACACCGGATTGTGCAAGCCAGGAGACCAGTCCCTTAAGATCCTTGGGATGCAAGGACAATCTCGATGATAATGGTCCACTTTGCAAATGACACATGGAGTTTTAGGTTTGTATGGTGCAGTGTGTGGATTTTTTCTAGATGATGTATGGTTGCCCCTTTTTGCCTTTGGCTCCTTCTTCTTCTTCTCCTTCCCTTTCTTCTTCTTCTCAGTTACTTGGTTTTTATTTTCACCAAGCGAAGAGGAAGAAGGAGAGGGAGAAACAAATGAAGTAGAAGGTTGGGGGGTAACTTTAACATCATCTAGTTGCCAACTTGATTGCTCAGGAATCACGGTGCTTTGAACGACAGAGGTCGAGAAGAGCCATATTGGCAAGCCGATTGTCAGTCTTGGAAGGGAAAATGTGGCCATATGAGGTGCACCAACATCTCCCCAAGAGGAGAAAGGACTAGGATTTCCCCCAAGGGGAAATCCTTGGTTGGTGGACTCCATTTTCTCAACCCAAGACCAACGAGGGAATAGTGACATTATTCTGATTAAAATAAATTTTATGACGCTTTGACACAAATTGCTTTTTCAGTTTTTAAGAGTCGAGAAAAAGTTGAAGATGACTCTAGTCACCTTCGATTTTTAATGAGCCTGAAGTGACAAGTGATCAGATGGACCTTTTCCTTTAAGGAGTCTGAAAAGGAACAAAAGGGACTACTCTAGAAATCTAGACAGAGGGATTACCAAACCAATCGCAAAACTGCAGAATACTTTTTACGATACGGTAGTCAATATTCCCGAATGTTTTGTTCACTGCATTGTGATCAATAGGGCGGCAGACACGGCTTCCTAAGGATAAAGGATATAGCCTATTGTGGTCTCCCAATATATGCTCGACGGTACGTGGGAGCACAAGTCCATACTAGCACTTGTTGTCTCAAGGAGGAGGAATCACCCAACCTACAATGAAAGCGACAGTTACCAGGCTTTACGACACCGGAATACATCTCTAGCCTAGACTTCTAAATGTTGTGCATTAGGTTCCAAAGCATTTTTATGTTCATTGAATTTATTTTACAGTTGATCTTTCTTAAGAAGTTTGCCTTTAAGGTTCACCGCGTGATGTAGATATACAATTCCTAAAATGCAATCTAAGATGATAAACAGTCGTTTAATCTTCTTTTTTCAATGAAAATCCTAGCTACTAAGGAAAGAGAAACGAGATTCTTTCAACATAGAGTAGAGAGCACACACTAGATGCACTATCCTAAATCAAACTCAACAAGCAGTCTAAATGCAAATGCACATGCATGTATTTGTTTTCCGCTTTCTTAATGTGTAAATGACAAAAAGAATGCTAAGTACAAATTTGAATCATCTTTGAAAGCAACAGTACTAACAATTTTCTCTTCAAAAGACGAAAGGAAGACAATGATGACACTTTGTGATTTTGAATTGAAAACTACCTTCGACACTTGAAAAACTATTAATTCAAATCAAATACAAGAGTAACAGTGTAATCGACCATCAAGAATAGTAGGACTCTTTTCTTTAGCTGAAAACAACACTTGCGACACTTCCAAATCAAAAGACGACAATTCGATTAAGCTACTTCTTTGTAAAGGAGAACTGTAAAAGGCGAACAATACATAAAAACATTCACAATTCTTTGTACAATGGAGGCTGAATAATGCAAAGGAAGGGAGTTTCCACAGTGGTATATTGATCACAGACAACAAAAATCCTTAATAAAGCTGAAGAGAGTGAAGAAAAACCAAAATCTGGAGGCAGAATTAGTCTTATCTGATCATCGCACCTATAACACAGGGAAACAGAGACGCATCTCACCTACTGCACACGGGAGGTGCGATGCATCCAGGTTTCCTAGAAGAGAAGGTGCAATGGTACAGGGATGAGACTTTAACTTGGTTTTTGGTCACAGTTTGCAGCTTAGTTCAGGGATTTAGACCGAGCTAATGATAGTCAGTAAATACAAATCATAGGAGCTGATCTAATGAGGTTACTTAAGCCACCACTAGGGCAATTAGGATGTTTGCAAATCAATTGTTCAGTTTATAAACAAACCCTGGAGATAGATTGAAGCAGCATTGATCTACTTTGCAGTTTCATAGCAAAAGCAGTTCGAAGGCTAGTTGGCTTAACTTCAGGCTCCATCTATAGTTTATAAAGCAAACAAATATAGACAAGCAAACAAGCTATTCGCTCGCCAGCGGAGTCGCCATTTTTTTCTTCAAGAAATCTAGTGTCCATTCAGAGCTGCTAGTCCCACTAAGACGGGTATCTATCTTAGAAACAAAAAAACTAAAGTTACTTTCGTTTTCCTTTATGAGAAGTAGATGAGAGAGAAGCGAAGAGTACCAACCTCAGTCTTTCGCTTGGCTCCTTGCTTGTTTCCTCTCCCCTCTGACAGATCTTTGCCACTCCTTCCTTGCTTACCCCGCTTCAAAAAGCACCTATAAAGTCAAAGAAACATAATACCATCAAAGTACAGAGATCTACAATCATAAACAATATAGGACCAAATATATATTAACCACACAAATGCATATATCATCAAACATACAAGAATGTGGAGGAAAACTTAAATAGCTTTATTGATAGAAAGAGTAGAAGAGAGGATTACAACCCATTGATCTAACCCAGTGTCATCCTCCCAGCATGAAAGCCCTTCTTCACCTCATGAGAAGCTTAGATCACCCAACACTATGATGTTCCACCAAGAAACCAATAGCACTTCCTTACAAAATACAAGATTCCAACCCCTTCGGATCTCTGGGATGAGGGATCCATATATAGATGTTTGCAGGGGGTGAGTCAGCTTCTAGGATTTTGATTAATGTCCTCTCTCTTACAGTTCTTGGCTCCACTTGGAGATTCATGATCTCTTACTCATCCCTGGGCAAATTTAGAGAGGCAAGTATCACAGGAGAAGTTTCTGGAAGATTCCCTGATCATCCACCTTGCAAACTGTCTCTACCATTTGTCTACTCTCGCCCATCGCACCCTACAAAAGGGCTTTTCAGTATGCATCGCACTTTTTGCATGTAGCAGGTGAGATGCATCACACCCTTAGCACTGAGCAGTCTGTATGGTCCAGTTTTGACCAGTTCTGAGAAGTTTTCCATGGAGAACTTCTGGGAGATGATGTAATCAGCTGACCTTGTTCCTTTAGGGTGTGAAACAACACTTTTAGGGACTCAGAAGCCCCTGGTTTATGGACATATATGATTTGGGTTGCAGTGCCCAAATTTTTCTATAACAATGTCCCAGGGTAGTGCATAGCTATTTCACACTCCTCGGCACTTCCAAGTTCAGTATCACCGTGATCTTTGTAGGTTCTACCATCAATCCCTATCTTCAAACCGCATGCCCCAATAGGTTCCCAAAAGGAACACAAAACAAGCACTTCTTGAGATTGAGCAGAATCTGGTATCTTCGACAGGTATCCATCATCAGGCCCAAGCTTGCTACATGGCATTTAACCAGCCCAAACACATTCTATTCATCAAAATATACCTTTAGGAACTTATGAATAAATTCCTTGAATGCAGCCACAACTACGCGCGAGAAGATCGCAGGCACATTCTTCAATCCAAATGGCATTATAGTGTACTAGAAACAACCCCACTCAGTCGCAAAAGTTGTCTTGCTCTTGTCTGCCCGCACAATTTTGATCTGGTGGGACCCAGAGAACCCATCAGTGAAGGAATATGCTTCCTGGCCACCTATATTGTCCAACACTTCATCAATGAACGAAGTCAAGAAAGGATCATGTACACAAGTTTCATTAAGCTTTTTGAGATCCACACATATCCTTAGCTCATCCTTCTGCTTCTTTTCCTGTACCACCATTGGACTTACCCAGTTAGATTCTTCCACAGGCTCAATGATGCCTGCCGCAAGCATCTTGTCTAGCTCTAAGCGAACCTTCTCCTTATATTTCGAATTGAGACAGTAAGTTCTTTGCTTAACTGGCTTCACATCGGGCTTTAATGTGATCTTCATCATACCTAGAACCCGGATTATCCCCTTGGTAGGGAATAAATCCTAGTATTTGTGAAGCAATTTAGTGACCTTATCCACCGTCGCGTCATCCCAGTAGTCTCCAATCTTCACAAATTTGGGTTCTACCTCTATACTAATGTTTACTTTTTTCGTTTTCAATGACTTGGTTATAGGTTCTCAATCTACGGTCCTTCAACTTCACAATGACCCTCTATTTCCAAAATGTTAATCTTCTGCGGATCCTCATCCTCTTCTTCAGTAGTTACATTATAGCATTCTAGCACGTGACTCAGCTGAGTAGCCCATTCAGGATGAATCAGGGGTAAAGGATCCTGCGGTGTCCTAAAGATTGTTGCTTTCACCTCTTGTAGTGCTTCATCAATACTATCAAACTTGTCCTCAAAACTGAATGTCATCATGAATCCCTCGCGTAGGATATCCCATTTTCTTGTCCCATGGTAGAGCTTGGTTTCTACATACCAATTTATCAGGACAATATCCAGGGTGTGGCAGAACAAGTGCACCCATTTAGGTTGGGGTTTTTCTCCATAAGCCTAGGTCCATTTGGCCAAATGCATGCGTGGATCATCCTTCCCATCATACCTGTCTATCATTCACATATTAGGCCTCCCGAACAGTGTTCTCATCATCCTCCTACACTCGCATCAATCATTACAGCTTCCCTTATGCATACCCCACCATCTTGCAGGCGTAGTGCACAGTGCCTAGTCCAATGCCTAGTAGCGCTGCTTTTCTAGTACCTCCTTTTTAAATGCATCCAAAAAGATATATACCTCATTCAGGCCATCATAAGTAGGCATATTTCTTACCTCTGAGGACACACAGTGCAGCAATCAATTCATCATGTTGCAATTCAACGTAGTTACTTCATGTAACTAATTCTACCAGCATTCTATCTCTTCATCGGAGTCTAAAGTGCAGGAACTCTCACGATCCCCTGTAGTTCGTCCATCCCCGGTGGGATTCACCCAATCTTGATCTTACACTGTTATCTTATAGATATAGTCTAGATCATCATCACTCTCATAATCGCATATTGGTTTAGTATAGCACGATCCCTCAGCAGGATCTAGGGGTACTATTACGCGTAGCAATTTCTTCTCAAAGATCATATTTTGCTTCTTTAGATTGATTACCCCATTCATATCAGTGGCCTAGTCAATTCCTAGGAGCGCAGGATAGGTATTTTTTTCATCCACTATCTCTATCACTTCAAAATCAGCCAACGTGCTTGCACCTTCAATATCCATAGCCACTCCCTGCAGTCGTCCCACGGGGATGATCTTCTGTTGATTTTCCATCCTTAGCTGAATTGGAAACCATTGCAGCATGGGTCTCCCCATCTGTTCCCAACTCTTCTTTGGTAGGATGTTTGCATCTGATCCCAGGTCCAAAATAACCTGATCCATTTCATACTCTCCTATCTGCGCGGTCAGTCTCATCTCCCATCTTGTTCTTATTTTATGCTTGCCAATCTTTTGTACTACGCGCGGCTCACCCATTGCGGTTCCAACACATCTATTGATGAGCTCTTGTAACCCTTTCATGACATTACTATCATGTAGTAACTTCATACAGGTTTCCAGGAAAGTTGTGAGCATATAGGGCTCCATCCCCTGCTCAGGCTTATCCTTGCTTCCTAAGGTGGAGGCCTCAGCTAAGCTCTTCTTAGCTTCCATGAAGGTTTTGCTTGCGTGCTCCAAATCGAACTCAACCTCCTTTGCCGGAGCTTTGCGAACCCATGTACTATCTTCTGGTTGTGTCCCCTTGTCATCTCTTGTCACCATTCCACTCCTGAGCACTATATTTATGTTTGGATCCTCTTTGCACGACTCAAAGCTCATCATCTACAGGTTTTGAGTCGACGGAGGTTGTAGCACCCCTTTGTCACATATCCTCACTATCAGTGTAGGACAGTCTTCCATTTCATGATAAAATAGCGTGCAATACTTACATGACAGATGCGTTGGATTAGTGCAACCGCATACATAGTGTCCTAGTCCTCTGCAATTGTAGCATATCAGTTGTCCTCGACCTCTGACAAGTCCTTCTCTTCCTCGACCCCATCCACACCCCTGAAATCCTATCTGCATCATCCATATGCTCTAGTCAGGGGGCCGCAATTCGTCCTGAACCCTATAGGTGGGAGTTCGATCCATCATCAATTCATAACTCCTGCAATTATGCTCATCATGCCCTATCGACCTACAAAAGTTGTAGAACAGTTGTTTCAGTGCCTGTACAAACTTCTGCAACAAATGACAGTTATCTGTGGCATGTTTTCCTGCTATCTGACAAATAGCGCACCATAATGCAGGCCCCATGCTAGGTCATGCTTGAGCTTCTGACCTTAAAGGCATCGGTGCCCCCCTGTAGTATAGTTCCCAAAGACCGCGCAATGTTCCTTGTCATGCCCCTGACTCTTGCATTTCAAGCAACATACCTCCTCGTGCACCTCTAGTCGAACCATCCTGTCCTCCTTCAGACTTTGCATCTCAAGGCATAGATTTTTCAGCTACACATGGATCTGTTGAACCCCCAAGTTTGGATCTTGCATCAGAGTCTCATGTAGTCTCATGGAAATCTCCAAGGCCTCTACCTGAGTTGTTATCTTCTGCTACGACAACGCTACCCTTAAGTGTGGTAGTAGCAAAGCCACAAACCACTCGTGATGTTGTCCATCTATCAAATTCATGTTAGCTTCATGGACTGTACACTTCAGCCTCTAATCTAGTTCCCAAGGCATCTCGCCTGGTTGCATCGCAATTTCTTTGAATCCCAAAATCGACTGCACCTTAGATTTACACCTACTGAATTCTCTATTCAGTGCTATCTAGATGTCTTCCACTCCAGCATTCGAGTTATCATTAGAGTACTTAATACACCAGGTTAGCGTGCAATCTTGCAAAGCACTGACCAGTGTCGCCTTCTTTATATGATCATCTGTAACACCATGAGCTTCTCATACAATTTGTTGGATACCTATACCAATAGGTTTCATATTTCATGATTGGATATCAAAGGTCCAAATATGCTCTGCTTTGATAATGCAAAGATCCCATATTTCCCTAAGAAGACAATGTTTGTATCAGTTTTGATAAGAACTCAATTTTGATGGGTGGTCCAACAGTCTAATCTGGATCATGCCATGTTTTCAATTTCCATGTTGTAGAATAGAGAATGAAATCTGTCCAAACTGTTTAATCTTGGCAGATCAGTAGCTAGGTAGAGAAACTAAGGTTCCCAACTGCTTAATCTGGGACCTTGGAAGGAATAAGGGTTGCATTAGATAGGGAATGAGAGAAAAAAGCCAATGAAAAGAAAAAGGCATTCAAAGGGTTTGCAAGTCCAAGTGCACCCTCCAAGAAGGAACAAAAAATGCTAGGAGAACTAATTGGGTAGGTAGATGGGGTTGCAGAAGTGTTGTCTCTTCCAAAATCAAAGTTGCTGAAACATCTACAGGAAGAGCAACACACCGGAGCATGACTAACTCCCTTGTTTTCATCTGTATTTCACTCATTACTAAAACCCTTTCCCAAGCTGCACAGAGCACAGAAATTTATATCTTTGAAGTATCCTTATGGCTTTAAGAAGCCACATTTCTTGTGCAAAAATATTTTCATTTTGATCTACTCTTAATTTCAAGTTATTTTCAAAGAAAACCTGGTTGAACCAGCCCTCATCCATATGTTCCCTCCATATTAACAACTGACTCTATTACTTAGCTCCCTATACCCCATTATCCCTATTATTATAAACACCATGGTGTATAAACCCCACAATGCATAAATACCCCCTCCTTGGCACTATAGCCATAATGTTCACTCCCTGGGACTTGAATTGACACCTGGTCAAGGTCAAGAACCCATGACTCACCTTTTGCTCCACCTCAAACCAATTTCCCTACCCAAAAGTCCCATTTTACCTTGAAAAAACCTTGAAAAACCCTTAGAACCCATAAAAATCTCCCAAGGGGCGGAAAAAACCATGAAAAAATCCTCCTCCCGCCTTATCCTAAGGTCGGGAGCCAGTTCACCCTTTTACATTAATAAAAAACCATTTGACCCACTTCCCTATAGTCTCGACCTTCATAAATATTTATGCCCGAACTTTATGTAAAAACCATCAAATTGCATGTATTTCTAAGGCTGGCGGGCCGAGATATTTTGGTAAGAAAAACCATTGAAAATGCTCCAAAAAATAATTAGCGCATGGAGGGTCCCGCATGCCACGTCTGCAAATAAAAATCATTGTTTATGGCCCGCCTAGGCACAGTTACAGATCGTGCAGATGGCCCGCCCGATGACCATTAGATGACACCCACCTCAGATCGACGGCGCACAATGTTTTCGGGCGATCCCGACGTCCGCAAGTTAACCAAAGGCGGATGTTACAGTTCACGCAGGTTAAGCACCCGACAGCCGTTGGATCGCGGGCCTCCAGATCGACGGCCCATATGAATATCGGAGCGCCCTACGTGTCTGACAGATACCTTCCGATATCTGTCAGACGCTTGCGTCAGGCGGGCGTCATGCGGGGACACTTGTCACTCCCTAATTGCATCGGAGCATCGCCTGACAACTCCTTCACCGTACAGGGCCCGTTCCGATATCGCGACACCTGTCCCGCCCACGTCCTCTCCCTGCTGCCGTGCATGTCACCGCCACATCCGCTCACCTCATCCCTCATTCGCCCACCTGGCCGCCACCTCATCGCCCCCGTGGACCTGCCGCTGACCGCCACGTCACCCGGTGACGTCATGATGACGTCATCCAACCCGGGCCCCCTTGATGACGTCATGCT
>APFE030411530.1:76868-104165 GCA_000404065.3 Pinus taeda | reverse complement strand
CCCCTTAGGAAGCAATGGTCCCCATTGCGTTGAGTTCCTCCATCTGCTGAACTTGTCCTATAATCTCTGATGTGTCCAGTAATGGTGGGAAGCATGGTCGACGACGATCCATATTGAAAATTCGGTGCAAGTGAAGGAATGGAGGAATGTTGTGCTTCAAAGCATTATTCCCCGTAGCCTTGGTACTGGTGTAAGGACCATGTCGGAGTGGTTGAAGCTTCTGATGGGCTCTTGTGATGTGTTCTTTCTGCCGATGCAACCAAACTTTGTCGCCCACCTGAAACTTATGTGGTACCACTGTGGGTGAGGAGAAGTTGTTCCTGTGCTCTGTCATGACCGTATCCCTTTGTTGTTGCTGCTGTGTGGAGGAACCCTTTGCGGTGGTCATGGATGTAGCAATGATCTTCTCCTTAATTTGGGAGTGAACCATACAGATGAATTTCCTGGTCTGTGATATGAGCTTGTTGCCTTTCTTAGCAGTGATCAAAGATGTGGCAGTAGGTGGGGCTACCTCCGGTATCCCGTATAATGAATTATTCAAAGAAATAATGACAGCACGAGGCCTTGACTCATACACAGCATGTCGCCTCCACAAGTATGGCTGGCCTAATAGTACATCACAAACATCCAGAGGTGTAACATCACACAATACCTCGTTTGTGAACGGTTTGATGTTGTAGGAAAGGCGGCACTGCTGGCGAACTTTGAGATCTCATCCTTCATGAAGCCACCCGATACTGTATGGATGTGGGTGTGGTGTAGTCGGTAGGCCCAACCGCTTCACGACCTCTGCTGAAATAAGGTTCTTTTGGCTGGCACTGTCGACAATGAATTGCAGCGGCGAACCCTTCACCCACATCTGTGAGTGGAAAAGACGTTCCCCCTCCTCTGGCTCTTCGGGCTCATTCTTCTGGATCTTGGCAGTGGCAACAGTGGCGCTGGGATGCGCATCAATGATCTGCTTCCCTTTGCCATTCCCCTTGTCGGGTTCTGGCTCAGGATCGGAACATGCCTTTGATTCGGACGCCTTCAACTCGGCCACCAATGACTGCTTGGTCCGACACTCGCTTGTGTTATGAGTGGGACTCTTGTGGAACTCACACCACTTTCCGGTGTCCTTCTTCGGCTTCATGGTCTTGTTCTTTTCTTGCGGCTTCGACGGGTTGTCTTGGGTCACCGCGCCTTGGCTTTGTCCTTTGGGTTTCGGATTTGCAGATCCAAAGTCTCACTTCTTCTGTTTGAACTTTTGCTCGATTTTGACAGCGTATCGGTATGCTGTGCCGAGTGAGGAGATGTCCAAGAACTCCATCTCTTCCTGTATGTATCTATGTAAACAACCACGGTATTTGAATACCAGATGCAGCTCAGAATCTTTGATACCCAACTGTGTGCGAAGGGTATGAAAAATGTTTGTGAACTCAGACACATCTTGGTCTCGTCCCTGCCGCAGCGTGATCCATCTGATGTATTTGTCCTCATAGCTTTTGACAGGGTAGTACTGCTCCTTGATGGCATTCCGAAAGTCATTCCAAGTGGTTGCGGCAGAAAATAGTGAGCCTGTACTTTCATCCTTCTGCTCGCAGTAGGTTTCCCACCAGTCCTTGACGTGGGGGGCTGCTTTGAGAAGAGCGAAAACAATCTTTTCCCGACTTGAAAATTCATGAACAGAGAAATACCATCTAGCAGATTTAACCATTTATCTACGGCATCTGCGTCTATTTTACCCTCGAAGATGGGGATTTCAAAATTAAATTGGTACCTTAAAAGGGCGTGGCGTTTCCAGAGTCGCTGCTGAAGCCGATGCGTCACCTTCTAGGTAGCCGCTGAAGGATTCTGCGCGAAAAGCTATCCATCATCGGCGTTCCTTTTGCCGCTCGAGCGCTTCTTCGAGCAAGATTTTGATAGGATCTCCTGCCCCCTCGTCTTTCTTCTCATCCACCATGGGAGGCCGTCGGGATTTGCGAGGCTGGTCTTGCAAAGGTTCGACTAGTTCAAGCCCTAACTCCTTATATCCTGACCTCGTCGGGGACATGCAAGGAAAAACCGAGAAAAAAACAGACCGCTCTGATACCACTGATCCGGATTTAAATAGGAACGCAATAGATAACAAAGATAACCATAAACACAGAGATGTGATAACCATAAATAAAGAGATGCAGCGGAAATAACACTTCATTTCATTAATGGAAGATACTGAAATATGCTTACAACCAGAATTGGAAATAAACCAGCTAGGACGATGGTAGCTTATCTCTAAGAAGAGATGTGCGGCTACATGTCTCTGAACTATTCCGAACTTGTGTTACAATGAGGCTCGAAGGCCTATTTATTATTGAGAAATAATGGAAAACCCTTCACATTCCAAAACCGACCCTTAGAAGATGAAACGCCAAATTGTGGGCCCCGTTTTGGGTAAATTGGTACATCAATTTCACGGGGTCGTAACTTTAGCATATGATCTCCGTTTGACGCGTACAATAGGTCATTAGAAAGATCTATTCGAGCACTATCATTGTTGGAACAGGCAACATCAATCCATCGCATGGAACCATGTTGCCCCTGGATTCCCCAAAAAACGTCGTTTAGGGCCTCAAAACGGCTCCGGAAGTTCAGGACCCGAAAAACTGCTAAAAATAGTAAGTTGTGCTACAATTAAGGAAACTGAAAATGCTGAAAGAGACAATGATGGGGCTCCATATGGACTTGGCAGGTGGCCACCAATATCCACCTGGATCAATTGCATAGTTCGAGCCTGTCACTGGCAGCCTCTGTGTAATTCCTATAGCCAAGGTAGAGCCTTCAGATCTAGAAATGCACAGTACATGTTGGGAAGAGCTAGATTTAGACAAAGGAAGTCTAGATCTGCCCAAGGGAAACATGAAAAGGAGAAGATTTGAAAGTGTGAGTGATGTTTGGTGTAGATCTGAGTGAATGGTGTTTCATGTAATCAAAATAACTGTAGGAATCAGTCAAACAGAAGAATAATGAAGTTTATGGAGATAGTTTCCGCAACGACGACCACTAGTGAAAAAACTGAGTTATGCATGTGACATTTACGATAGGCAAGGTAAAACTTAAAAAAAAAATTCTAGAAGCTAAAATAAATCAAAGCACCAGTGGTTGTTCAATAAAAGGGTAAAAAAGCACTCTCACGAGCTAATGAAACAAAAGAGCCAGAAAAAGTAGCAAAAGGATAGAAAAGAAAGACTTACCTGGAAAAGTTGTGCCAATTGCACTGAAGGTTCCTAGATCTCCTCAGGAATGGCAGAGATCCAATATTGAAGGTGAAAATGGGCTTTGGTAGTGCCCATTAAATAGATTTTATTGATTAAGGTTTTATGATGCGAAGGCCAAAAGCCTAGGAAAAAGCAACACATGGCAAAAGTTTCCAAAAATAACTCGTGTAACTCTGACTACTAAAAATAGATCCCTAGTTTTTAGGGATGATTTTTCACTTTTTCCTTTTTTTTTTCGGAAAGGTTTCCATGCATACACAGATAAATTGCGCAATTCCAGGGAGAACTAGGCAACTCACTCGCACATGCATCAGGCAACTGCTTAGGGAATGCTTCCGCGTAATTCCTAAGATGAGTGGCTCTAGCTACCTCTCATTCTCTATGTAGTTTCCTAGCTAAATACAGGTTGGAAGATGGGTCTACGTGATCCTAGAGCTGAAGCTCACTACAGTCCTGAATTGTGCATTTCTTGAGAGCAAGGTTGGTTTTCGTCTAGGATTGTATAGATCACCAAGGCAGGCCTAAACCTAGATTGCAACCAAGTGAAGAGGACAACTTGTGGTTAGAAATCAAAGCAAGTAGGCAAACACAAGTTGTAAAGAAAAATATAGAACTCAATGAAAGCACAAGTACCTGGGCCATTGTAAGATAAGATGCTGAGATTTTAGTAGGGAAGCTCCAAAACAAAGCTTAGGCAAAAAGATTTAGGGTGGTTGTAGCTGTTACAATAGTTACCTAGTTGATATTGGAGTTCAAGAGCCATGTATTATCAATTTTATAATCATCCATATTGTACAAGTGTTGCATGCAATCATGATAATGTCTATGAGGATTGTGCAATTCCAATTGACGAATTTCCCTAATTAATAGGGGGATAATTCCCAAGGACAAAACGCAAGGAAATAGGGACTTGGGCAACTAGAAAATTGGTTAAGTATTGGCTTAGGCTCGTCCAGGATGTTGTGAGATAGATAGAGATAGTGCAGAGGTTGCTCGGGCTTGAGCAAAGCATCGTAATCTGATCATATTTCCTAACTAATGCAATATACAGATAGTAGGGATTTTTAGTTGTGGCTTTCCCTAGGAAATCATTGTGTAGTGTGTTAATTGAATTCTTTCTCCTGTATGCTTTGTGATTTCACAATCATTTAATTTTTTCTGCTAATGAGTAGAGTAGATTTAAGTTTATTGTTTTAGTAAATTACAATTAGCAGTTTGAATCTACAAGGAATTTCTACACTAGGGGAAGATTACACCAATAACATGGTCATAGGCGTTTGTCTCAAGTTCAAATGGTTGATATAGGTTTGCCAATGTGGGTATTGGTGTAGAGCAGAGGTGGTGCTTCAACTAAACAAAAGCCTTCTATTTGGAATCAAACCAAGGAAAATTTTCTTTCACTTTGCCCTCGGTAATCTAACTCAAAGGCCAAGTGATATGGGAGAATCCTAACATGAACCTCCGATAAAAATTTGCAAGGCCCAAAAAGTTGCGAAGCTCTATTAGAGTGGGTGGGTTTGGCCAGTACTGAACGGCTTAGATCTTAGTCAGACCCACATTCATGCCTTGCTCATCTATGATGCAACCCAGATATTAGACTTGGCTCATGTCAAAGTTCCATTTCTCCAGGTTAGCACACAGTTTGTGCTATCCAAACGTTTGGAGGACTTGTCGAATTTGTTGCAAGTGTTCTTTCCACTATTGTTGAAGATGAGGATGTCATCTAGATAAAAAACCATGAATCATATGGTGAAGGTATGCAATATGTAATCCATTAGCCACAGAAAAGTAGCAGGGGAATTTGTCAATCCGAAGGGCATAACCATCCATTCAAAAAGGTCTTCCTTGGATTTGAAGGCGATCTTCCATACATCCATGGGCTCTATTGGAACCTGGTGATAGCCATAATTTAGATCGATCTTGCTTGAATACTTGGGTCCCTTGAGTTGGTCCAAAATGTCATCAATCCATGGGATTGGGTACCTCTTCTTGTCGGTTATTTCATTTAGTGCTCGATAATCAATTCAGAGCCTCCAGGTCCCATCCTTCTTCTGCACAAGTACGACCGAGCTCACATAAGGTGAGGAACTTGATCGAATGTCCCCTTTTTTCAGCAAATCTTAGATTTTCCACTTGATATCTTCATTTTCCAAAATGGAGCAGTGATATATCGACCCATTGGGTATAGGTGTTCTAGGAGTCAGATCAACTGAATGCTTGACCTGACAGTGCAAGGGTACCCCTGTGGGTGAGGAGAACATGTCCCTATATTATTCCATGACCTTATCCATGTACTTCTACTGTGTGGAGGAACCCTTCATAGGGGCCATGGATGTGGCCACAAGCTTCCACTTACTTTTGGAGTGAATCAGAAAGAAAACAAAGTTCCCGTTATGGGAGATGATATTATTGCATTTATTAGCATAGATCAAGGAGATGGTGGTAGGTGGGGCTACCTTCGGAATCATGTATAACTTATTACCCAAATAAATAATAACATTCCAAGGCATCTACTCATACATACCATGACACTTCCATACATATTGTTGACCTAATAATACATCACAAAGTTCAAGAGGAGAAACATGACATAATACCTCATCTATGAAGGGATTGATGTTGTAGGGTAGGCAACACTGTTGGTTTATTTGCAGATCTCGTCCTTGATGTAGCCACCCAATGATGTACAAATTCGGGTGTGGTGTGGCGAGTAAGCCCAACCACTTTGCAACCTCTACTAAAATGATGTTATTTTGGCTCCTACTATGGACTATGAATTGCACCGATGAACCCTTCACCCACATCTATGAGTGGAAGAAACTCTCTCCCTCATCTAGATATTTGGGCTCAATCTTCTGGATCTTTTTGGTGGCAATAGTGGTGTTGGGCTCCACATCAATAATATTCTTCCCTTTGTCATTCCCCTAGTTGGGTTATGAATCAGAGTCGAAACGCACATATGACTCTGAAGCATTCAACTCGGCCACCAGTGATTGCTTGGCTCGACACTCACTTGTGTTGTGAGTGGGGATATTATCGAAATCACTGCACTTTCATGTGTCCTTCTTTGTCTTTGTGGTGTCATTCTTTACTTCCGGCCTCGACAAGTTGTCTTAGGTAACCCTGCTTTGGCTTTGTCCTTTGTTATGTGGTTTGGAGGTGCCTTTCCCTTGCTTTGTATTTGCATATCCATAGTCTATATTCTTTAGTTTAAACTTTTGCTTGATCTTGATAGTGTATTAGTAGGCAGAGCTAAGCGAGGAGATGTCTAGGAACTCTTTATTGTCCTAGAGTTATTTGTGGAGACAACCACAGTACTTGAGTACCAGATGCCACTCAGAATCTTTCATACCCAACTTCGTGCAAAGGGTATAACAAATATTTGTGAGCTCTAGCACGTCTTGGTTCCTTCCCTGTCGTAGTGTGGTCCACTTTATGCACTTATCTTCATAGCTTTTGATAAGGTAATACTGCTCCTTGATGGCATCTCAGAAAGAGTTCCAAGTGGGTGCAGTTGAAAACAATGAGGGTTTCCTCTCATCCTTCTGCTTATAGTAGGTTTCCCACCAATCCTTGACGTGGGGAGTAGCTTTGAGGAGTCCAAAAGTAATATTTTCCCTATTGAAAAACTCATGAACTAAAAAATTCCCTTCCAAAAGATTTAACTATCTATCTTTGACATCTGCATCTATTTATCCTTCAAATATGGGAATGTCAAAATTCACTTGTACCTTGAAGGGAGTGGTGCCTCCAGAGTGATTTCTGGATGAATATGAGTCATCTGTCAACATCCACAGAAGGATCTAGGCAAACTTGTCCATCACCATGTTCCTCTCTCACTCGAGGGCTTCTTCGAGCGATATTTTTAGGTATCTCCTTCTCCCTCATCTTTATTTTCTTCTGCCTTGAGAGGTTATTGGGGTTTGTGAGGTTGGTCTTGCAAAGGTTCAATTGGTTCAAGCCCTAACTCCTGATACCCTAACCTTATTGGGGACATGCAAAGAAAAACAAAGAAAGAGAAAATTGCTCAGATACCATTGATCCATACTTATGCAGAAACACAATAGAATGCAGATATAAACATAATCACAAAAATGCAACAAACCAAAACTTCATTTCATTAATACCAAAGAACTAAAATATGCTTACATACATAATGGAAATAAACTACCTCAGGAAATGGTAGCTTATCTCTAAGAAAATATGTGGTGTCTACATGCTTATGAACTATGTTACAATGAGGGTTGAAGGCCTATTTATTATGTAGAAACAATGGAAAATGGTAAACACCAAAAAAACTAACCCTAGGAGATGAAGCACCAAAACTATTAGCCTCATTAAGATAAATTGGTACATCAACTTCCCAAGGTTGTAAATTTGGCATATAATATCTATTTGATGCACATGATACCTCGTTAGAAATATCTATCCAAGGATTATAAATTTTGACTACAAACGTTAATTTATGATTTTGGTTTGACAATTTTCATAAAAAGATGTTGTTTAGGGCCTCAAAATGGCTCCAGAAGTTCAAGACCCAAAAAACTGCTAAAAATTATAAATTGTGATACAATTATGGAAATTGAAAGAAATATTGGTACAACGGTGAGGGTCCAAGTGGAATAGGTGAGTGGCCAGGAATATCCACCTTGATCACTTACAACTACTAATATTTCCTCTGGTTACTATGGGAATTTCACCATTCTGTCCTGCCTCACTCACCACAGTATTTCATTAATCTATTGAAGAAAAAAGTTGACTATACTCTATTTAGAAATATTTTTCAACTTGCCAAATTTAATTCTCCTAATCCTTATTCCAAAGAAAGATGATATTTTCCATTTTTAGTACCATATAATTTCATTTTCAAGTTCTCCCATATCTTCCTTCCTTTTGTGGTTCGTGCATTTGAAGATGGAATTTCCATCTTCATATTTTGATTTCATAACATGCCTGAACATTGTACTACTACTATAGGGTTGGTATGCACAATGTAAATATTCTCCTAAAACCAATTTTAAGGCAACAACTTGTGCATAGTATTCCATTGTTAATGAAAATTTACCTTTCCTTACATATAATGAACCATAGGTGTCAAATTATGCCTACGATCTCTAAAACACAATCCACTACTCCAAGCTTGTTCCCACTACCAGGACTCCATGATCTGCTAATGCAATAGAAATATGCATGGCATCTACATTATACCCTTCCATGGTTGTAACCATTGCGCTAGACGATACAATCAAAATCCTACGATTGTGTTCTCTATGATGTGTGCATTTATAGATTGACCTCCCACTTTATATGAAGCCTTTAGTAGCAATTGTGTTCCTTCAAACTTTTTTCAATGTATTTCGTATGCCAAATAGGCATGCATCATCAAAGCATTATAACAATGATCCATAAAGCAAACCTCTCTTCATGTCACTTTTGTTTTAAAAAAATAAAAAAGTATTCACACCTATAGGACCATTCACAGAGTCTTGGATGCGACATTACATAAACCTACCAGGTAGAATTTGAACATAGATCATCTTCACAACACATTCTCCAATTTGAAGGTTAATGATGACCAAACAAGCTATTTGAATCTAGACAACTTTGGCTAACAATTCCCTACATAATTCCTTGGCCATTTTGGTATGAACAAATTTTAAATGGGAAATTGAAAGATTATTACATCTAATTGAACAATAGAATCCAACCTAGAAATTTGCATAGTGGAAAGATCTCGATGATCTCTTTTAACTTTTCAAACATAATTCAAACATTTATTAAGATGTCAAAAACTTTGGGGGTGACGCTAAAATGACCAACTTTGCAAAAGCCTATCAAAACATTAGCAATTTGAGTAGGGGTGTTGAGACCCCCTGCAATAAACATTGTAGAAGAACTTGCACTTTACCAAACATTCTTCCATTACAAGGGTTGTCATCAAATACATCTCTATGAAATCCTACTTAGCTTTTCCTAGTTGAAAAAATCTCAATGCAAAGCGAGTATTCCCCTCATAGAAACAATTGAACTGCATGGACACACTTATTCTCCCATGCATATCCACAAGACCATTTCCCTTGGAGAATACTATGAGGTGCTAAGGCATTAGACTTGGAACTTTGACCAAGAAATCCAATGCAATTTCATTGGGTAGTCTAGGCTGAATGATGTCTGAAGACTCCCCATCACTGTCCTTGATTTTTTTTTAGTTCTTTCTTCTCTACCTCCTATTGCCGCATAGATATTTGTGAAAAGGGTATATGACTAGTAAAGAATTTAATTTTCAAAGTCGATTAGGCTTAAGCCATTTCCATTGTCACTAAACACTTTGCTTCTGCATTTTGGAGTTTGATGTTTAAGTAGTTATTCTCACACAAGCTAGAAAGGGCTTCTATTGTATGCTCTTCAAAAGATGATAAATCCTTGACTTTCTTAATTAATACTTGTTCGATAAATATTTTGTTTGTCATTTTTGTGCTTTATGCATGATTATCATAGATCATAAAGGCTAAAGCTAATTCCCCTATTGTGCAAGACTGAACACTTTCACCAAGACTTGAAATTACTGAAGGTAATCCACTTTATATGTTGGCCAAAGAACACATTGCATTTTCTTGCAATGTTGTGCGAATTCTCATTGCATTAACTCTTTTGAAGGTGAAATTATTGCATTTATCAAACTTAAAATACCATTAACATTTACACTATCATGTCTTGCATCCTTTAATTGAGTAGGAAGGGCTTTGAGAGCACCAACATCTTTTGACTGAACTGAGACTTCCTTTCCAGATTACAAAAGCTTAAGAAGTTGTTTAGTAGCTTTAGCTTGCAAAGATTGAGGACAAATGGACTCTTCTACCAACATCATACTAGCAATAAGGAAACATGCACATGCTTGAGCAATAGAATGGCCATTTGTTAGTAATTTTACTAGAATATCCACACCACCTAATACACATTTTAGTTGGTTGGAATAAATCTCTTCTTTATCCTTTTCCATGAAAAATAGAAATAGTGTGATTATAAATTGAAACCATAATATTTGAATCTCATTTTCATCATTTATTTTCATTTGAATCAGCGACCCTGTTAATTTTCAACTGAAAATATGAGGATGTCCATGGAATGGGAAATGGAATTCCACTGATGCAAGATGATTCTCAACTGCAAAACTTCGATGAATTAAAACCTTCGAATTTGTCTTCAAGGAGTTAGGCAGATCAACACAGGGTATTTAAAGAGTTTTAGGTTGGGGAGCATGTTTATTTGTGCATCAAGCCCAAGAAAATTTGATTGAGGATTAGATCATGTGCACTGCCTCCAACAGTGAAATTCCATGATGTTTTCCATATTTCAATATATATGGATGTAAATACCACCATGAGCTAAGTTATAAAGCTCCAATAAGTGGTATGGTTGTTATATTGTCATGTTGTCATGATGTTTTCTTTTGAGTAGGTCATTCATTGTAAATACTGCAATGAGCTAAGTTATAAAGCTCCATGGACAATATGTTTGCTTTTCAATGATTTTTCTGAGGTCATGGAGTGGTTTAACATTGAGGATGGTGTTCCCTAAGGGGGAGGGTTTTGTAATAGCCTGGTGAAAAGTTCATGTAATAAAAGTTAATAAAGGAAAAATAAGACCAGGATTAAGGGACACTTATTCTAAGTTGAATGTTGGGCAAAGATATCCTAGTGGGCATCACTGGATGCATGTTTTTGGCTAAGGAAGTCGGCAAATCATAAGGAAAACACATTAAAAGGAAAAAATGAATTTTTGGAACATTTATTTATGAAAATAAAGGAAATTAGATGAAAAGTAAGGTGAAAAGTCACAGGTTGCATGTGAAGAGGAAATTGAAGGAAAATAATGGAAAATGAAGGAATTAGAGGCCTCATTCATAAAAAGGCTTATGAGGATCAGTGGGCAAGCTAGTTGCTAAGCTTTTGTTAGTTCAAGTTTGGAGATCTCTCATTATTCTCTCTATCTCTCTCTCACAAACACACACACACACTTGGTCACTTAGAGTTTTTTTGGAGAACTCTAGCTTTGGAGCAAAGAAGGAAAAGCTAGCAAAGGGAAAGGAAAGAAAGCAAGGACCAAGGAAGCAAAAGCAGGATTGTAACACCCTCCTCCTACATCTACCCATGTAACTAGCCAACTAGGGGTAAACATGTAGCAAGAGGCTACTATAATGGTATTAAACCTCCTATGTGACCATAAGTAAGTGTAGTCGATAAAATGAAACACATACACCTCCAACACTAACCTTAGGACCCACAGGAACCAAACACGCACCTTAGATAGCGTACCCCTGGGGCCTACTAAGGTTTTGACCAACTTAGGCTAGAGTAAAACTCCCTAGACATAACCCAAGAGAGTTATAATGATTTCGATCCTTTAGCCAGATGCGTTAGTCTCTAGGGTAATGCTTTGTTTAGCCACCAATTCCAGGATTTGAGCCACCTTTTTAGGCTCAAAGCCCAGAAAATTGCCTAGAATTGAATGATAACATAAAATTAGTAAAATTACAGGTAAATAATGATGCCAAAGAAATAAACTAAAAAAGACCATATCCAGACCCCTACTGGCCATGACAGGCATTTCATCAAATATATCATCAACATGTAACCTACAGGTGTAAACAATAGGATTAAGTTAAGGGATCTCATACTTATCCGAGAATCACCATGGACCATCGTTTCCTCATGTCATTCATTGCCTTATCATTTATTAGGACATAGCTACATTATCGATTCATAAACAAATAAAAACATGTTGAGAGCCATACATAGATGTTGCCACAATATATACATATAACCAAAATAATAAGAATAGAAATAACATAAACATATTAGCCATCCAAATCCACATATACATTAGTACATTCACACATGAAAATCAAGGGAATGAATTTCTCATTAATGAACGAAATGAACCAACTGGAGATGGGACTACCACGTTCCACCCAATCATAGAATGGCTGAGCCAAATCTGTCTTCATCTATTCACCCTCAAACAATATTCCAAGCATGAATGTGGGATCTCATTGAACACATCAATCAAAACTCATCCAAGGCTTCCAAAAGTCATCCACCTAAACCCATGAAACATAGATTCCACCTCACAGTCGCACATCACAATGCCATCATCAGATTGGTCTTCATCCAAGCCTTCGAGGGCTTCCAGAGCATTTTTTCCAATGAAGGCTTCCAGTACTAGCAACTCAACCCACAACTGGCACTAAGATTCTAGATCGTTTGAGTAACCAAGGAATCCAGGGCTAGTAACTCAACCCACCATAGGCTTCTAGAGTGTTTGTCCAACCAAGGCTTCGAAGACTAGTAACTCAACCCAAGTTGTTACAGGACTTCCATACCATTTATCCAATCAGGGCTTCCAAGAACTAATAACTCAACCCAAGCTAAGGAAACATGAGAACCAACCAAAAAAAAACAATAAAAGTAAACCGCCAATCACCATGGCTATTCAAGAATGGAAAGGCTAGGTAATCCACCGTTGATTGAGTCAATCCTCCATGCCAATGGAAAATCACAACCAAGAAGCCACATGCATATGCCATGCATGCCAAAACTAGTGAAAAAATTATACATGCAACTCGGTACCTGCAGCCAAATATGATGTAGTTGTTGATCCCGATGCCTTCTTGCACTTTCCTACTCTTCCTTTCCCTTCTTTCTCCAAAAATCCAAGTATGCCACACCCTCCAAGAGTGCTCCAAGAAAACTATAAGTGTCCAAGAGTATGAGAGAGAGAGAAATAATTAGAGACAAGTCCAATCCTAAACTGAAAAAAGGTTACCAACTGATCCTCATAAGCCTTTTTATTGATGAGGCCTCTATTTTCTTCATTTTCCATTATTTTCCTTCATTTTCCTCCTCACATGTAACCTGTGACCTTTCACCTCCCTTTTCTCCTAATTTCCATTATTTTCATAAATAATTGTGCCAAAAATTCCATTTTTCCTTTCCAAAGTCTTAGTCATTCCCTTTGCTAATTTCCTTAGCCATTAACAATCACAAGTGATCCCCACCACTAGGATTGTTCCCAACATTCAGCTTGGAATAAGTGTCGCATCAACATTGGTTATTTTTTTCCTTTATTAACTTTTATTACATGCAATTTTCACTAGGGTTGCTACAGAACCCTACCCATTGGGGGACATCGCCCTCAGTGTTCAATCACACAAATACCTCAAAAACCTGCTGAAAGAATACACATTTCTTGTGGAGCTTTATGACACAGCTCAATGCAGTATTTACAATGAAAGATCTGCTCAAAACAAAACATCATGACAACATGCCAACATACTGCATAGTGGAGCTTTATAACACAACTCATTATGGTATTTACAATGATCATCCTGCTGAGTGCCAACCCATATGACATCATAACATCATGCTAACATAACCACATGATAGAATAATAACATGAAAACATAACCATAATGACATGATACCCATACCTCATAGTGAAGCTTTACAACATAGCTAGTTACGGTATTTACATCCATATATATGTGTACATATAGAAACATCACCATAAATATAGATACCCAAACATATGCCACATCATATACCAAAACATATCACTAAACACCATATCTAAGCATATATTGAAACATCATAAAGCATATACCAACCAAAATAAAGCATACACTAAACCACCATAAAGAAAATACCAATCCACCATAAGCATATACCAAATCACCATAAAGAAAATACCAATCCAACATAAAGAAACTACCAAACCACCATAAATTAAATACCACACCACCATATCAAAGTTTATTTGCCTTAACCGAAAAACAATGAAGGATACATAGTGTGCATTTGATCCGCCATCTCCCATGTAGCTTCAACGGCCCCAAAGTGCTTCCATCGCACTTTAACTTGCTCGATTGCATGGTTATGGAGCATGAGCACCTTTTTCTGCAATATACACTAAGGCTCCGACTGGAGTTCTCCATCTGGTTCCACTTGCAATACAGACTAGTCAATCATATGATCAACATCTTTAACATACTTCTTAAGCAAAGTTACATTGAAAACATCGTGGAATTTCACTATCGAAAGCAGTGCAAGTCGATAGGCTACTGGACCAATCCTCTCAATGATATTGGAGGGTACACAAAACCGTGGTGCTAGCATGGCACATGAACAAATCCACAATGATCTCTTATTAGGTTTGATACACAAGTACACCTGTTCCCCAACTTGGAACTCCTTAAAGGACTTGTTCTGTTCTACATAGCTCTTCTGGCTATCTTGTGCCACCTTAAGGATTTTCTTGATCACTTGCATTTCCTGTTCCATGTCTGCCGACATATCTGGTCCAATTAATACCCTACTAACCGAATCACTCCAGCTAATGGGAGTGTTGCAACTCTACCCATACACTACCTCAAAAGGACTAATCTTCAATGACTCCTGATAACCATTGTTGTATGTGAACTCTACCAAAGGGAGATACTCTTCCCACTTCCTCTATTGATGCGTCACATACATCGTCAACATATCCTCTAATATCCTGTCGACTCTCTTTGTTTGTCTATCTGTCTACGGATGATAAGTTGTGTTGAAGGCCAATTCTGTGCCCAAACCTACAAATAACGCTTTCCGAAACTTGGAAGTGAGCTTCATATCCCTGTTTGACACAATCTTCTTTGGAACACCATGTAATCTAACCACATCTCAGATGAATACCTGTGCCACATCGATAGCTGCGTATATAAACTTCACTGGAATGAAGTGTGAAACCTTTGTTAACCTATCCACACTGACCATAATGGAATCATGCTACTTCACTGCCTTTAGGAATCCTATGATGAAATCCATGGAAATAACCTCCCATTTCCACTATGGAATTGCAATCGGTTGTAGAAATTCACTTGGGTGTTTACACTCTACTTTCACTCACTGGTAGTCAAAACACCTCGCCACAAACTCTGTTACATCCCTCTTCAAATTCATCTAATAATAATATATCTTCACTATTGTCAATGTCTTCTGATAAATTGGGTGACCTGAATAAGGTTTCGCATGAATATCCCCCAAGATCACCTTCTTGAGCTCACTTCTATCTGGTACATATATTTGTCTCAGAACCTAACAAATCCATCTGTTGTAAGATAATAATCCATACTATGTGCACCTGCACTTGTACCTGTACTATTGCATGTACCTATACCACTACCTGTATTTGTATCTACACTTGTACCTGTACCTATACTATCATGTGTACCTGTACTATCATCCTACTGTAGCCTACACACAATCTCCACATACCTAACATCCTGCTGACTTGCCTGCAAGATCCTATCCTGTAAGTCTGTCCCATAGGAGCTCATAATTTTCAAGTGATGTACCTGGACCCGTCTACTAAGAGCATCTATCACCCTGTTCTCTTTACCTTTGATTTACCTGATCTCGAAGTCAAACTCGTTGATCATGGCCAACCATATAGCCTACCTGGCATTCATATTCGGTTGGTCAAACAAATATCTCAACCTAATGTGATCACTCATAAGTAAAAACCTCTTGCAAAGAAGATAGTGTCTCCACATCTTCAATGCATGTATGATCTTTGTCAACTCAAGTTCATGTGTAGGATAGTTCCTCTCATGCTCGTTTAGTTTCTGAGGCTCATAACATACCACCAGCCCATCCTGCATAAGGACTCCACTAATTCCTCTCTTGCAAGCATTTGTGCATACCACAAACTCTTTGTTTGGATATGCAATCTGTAACATTGGTTCATGTGTCAACAACTATTTAAGTTGTTCAAAGCTATCCTCCCAATCCTCTGTGCATTTTAACTTCTTACCTATCATTTGCAATGATGTGGTGGGATAAGCAATCTTTGAGAAGTTCCTGATGAATCTCTTGTAGTAGCCTGTCAAGCCCATGAAATATCTCACCTCATCCACACTCTTAGGAGCTACCCACTCCATGATGGCCCTTATCTTCTCTAAATCTATTGCAATGCCCTCCTTGGAGGCAACATGTCCCATGTAATGTACCTCACTTTGGAAGAAACTACACTTGATGAGCTTAGCATACAACTGATGCTCCCTCAACAACCTCAACATTGCTGTTAAATTCTCAGCACACTCTTGCCCATTTTTAGAATATACCAGTATATCATCAATGAACACAATAACAAACTTATCAAAACATGGATGCAACACACTATTCATCAAGCACATGAATGTAGCTAGACCATTAGTTAAACCAAATGGAACAATAACAAAATCATAATTCCCATGCCTGCTCCTAAACAAAATCTTGTAAATGTTCTCCTCTTTAATGCATACTTGATGGTATCTGAATCTCAAGTCAATCTTCGAGAACACTGCTACTCCCTTTAGTTGATTGAACAAGTCATCAACCCTCGGCAAAGGGTACTTGTTCTTGATAGTCACTTTCTTCAGCTCCCTATAATCAATGCATAATCCGAGTTTTCCATCTTTATTCTTCACAAACAGTACCAGTGTGCCCCAAGGTGATACACTTGGTCTAATATATCCCTTGTCCAATATTTCCTTCAACTGGAACTTTAACTCAACCAACTCATATGTGCTCATCCTATAATGTGCTTTCGATGCCAGAGCTACTCTTGGCACTAACTTAATAGAAAAGTCTACCTCCCTGTGATGTGACAACTATGTAATGTCTTTAGGGAATACATCCTGAAACTACTACAAAACAGGGTACCTGCTCAACACATCGGCATCCTTAACTTCCTCACCCTTATCACTAGAAATGTGTACTACAAATAGATTACACCCCTTCCCGTGGCTACACTTTTCTTGTATAGTTGTCACAAGCCTAACTGATGTGGATTTCTTCTTACCCTGCAAGACTCTTAGTTCCCCATTATCATCAACACACTCAATAGATTTGTCATAGCAGTCTACTTAGCTCTATGTAGATACAACCAATCCATCCCGAAGAAATTACTATATGAACATAATGGTAATAACTTTAAATGTGTTGCGGTAGGCATACCATTCAATCAAATGCACAAGCTCTTACCCAACGATTGACTCACTTCTTTTTACCTGTAGCCAACTGCACTGACCAAGATTCTACATGCAATTCCTTACTCAAACCACACTTATCTACGAAATCTGGACTAACATAATTATAATTAGATCCAAGGTTAACCAAAATAAAAATAACTTAATTATATAGCTTACCATGCATCTCAACGATAGATGCCTAATGATCCACCTATTTGTTATCTAATGCTGCATAGATACATGGAATACTCTCACTGACATCCCCAATAGTCTATCCCTCCCACGCATTGTATATCTGAGGTTTGCCACCGTAATTCTGTGGACAATATCTGTTGTGATGATCTTTTCCACAAGTGCAACACTATATAGGATTCCAGCCTCTGTCCTTATACATTTCTTTAGATCGATGTCCCTATCCTCTATCTGATGCATTGAATCTCTTAGGTGGTGCAACATTCTCCTTGTTATCTGTACCCTGTGGCCTTGCTCACTTTTTGTCCCATATTCCTTTGTTCTTTACATTACCTCTCTAGTCTGGCTTAGTCTCAGTTCTATGCTTCGATTATTCATAGCAATGATTTAACTTCCCAATGACTTCCTCAAGTGACCGAGGCTCATCATATTCAATCTGATTACTAAATGTTAATGGAAAACCACTGATAAATCTCTGAAATTTAGCCTTCTCATCAGTAAGATATGGTACATACCTCAATAGTTCTAGAAACATGGTCGTGTACTCTTCCTTTGTTATTAACCCCATCCTTAGTTCACATAATTATTTTTCCTTACTGTAATAGTACCTTTCTGACAAGTGCCTATCTTCCTGAAAAGCCTCTTGAACTCCCTCTAGCTAGAGTCATTTGTCCTGATGTCTCTAACCTGCTTAACATCATCCCACCAGACATATGCTTTACCTTTCAAGCTGAAGATAAATATTCTGGCCTTCATGTTGTCTGTGTACTCATGCAACTCAAAGAATTTGTTCATTCCAAGTATCCAAACCTCTGCATGTTCCGACTTCTTCACATCTCCATCAAAAGTAGCTGGCTTTTCTTTCTTGAATTCATCCGGAAAGTATCCCCTATTATTCCTTCTATAAGGATGATAGAAATGATGACCATGATGTCTATTAGAACCATAAATAGAACAATACATGTACTCATCGCCCCTCCTATCCTGAGTGTCCAAAACATGTCATCTCTCACTGCGTTATATCTATCTAACCTGTGGCTACCAGGAGATCTACTACCATATTCCCCATTAGTTCTAGTCCATGGTTGATCCCGAAGCAGCCCTTGTCGCTATAAGTCTAATAAAATCTGAATAAGTATTTCATTAACCTTTGCTTGCTTCTCTTGTGCATATATGATTCAATCATTATCTACCTTGCAACTCCTTATCTCTTCTTTAATATTTTTAGTGTAACTGCCAAATCAAAAGGATTCCCAACACCATACTACTCTTCGGATTCATAGGGAGAGTCTTTGTAGTCAACCATTTTTCTATCCATTTGATATTTCTTCCTACAAGGCATAATATATTAGATCAACCAAATCACAATAAACCAACATACCTTAGTATAGCTCGAGGAGGATACCTCATCTGTAAGATAACCAAATTAGCGTGATACATGTATAACATAGTCATAAAATCATATAGACATACACAAATGAATGTATCAACACATAAACATCACTCTTGCTAGGGTCTAGTCATCAATGCAAGGCCATATCAATAATGCATACTATGACCTTATGCATGAAAATGACCATTACTCCATTGTACACATTTCCATATGCAACTATGAACATGCATAAGCAATGCCATATCAACTACACCTATGCATAAATGCATGTAGTCGAGCATAAGCAACCAATTCTTGTAATCAACCTACAAGACTAATACATGTAATCAAAATATTTAAGAATGTAACCTAACATACAAGGATGTAAGTAGGTGACATAAAATCAACATATAAGCGACATATAATCCATATACAATCAGTCACATACTTATGAAAATGCATTTCACTAAATCAATATCAAATTCTCCATGATAACCATACTACAACCATAATCAATCATCAAGCAAATGCAACAAGCACATGTTATGCAAGTGTAAGGGACACAGATGCAACTAACATGCAAGCATGATCAATACACTTCCCATCTAGTCCGAGAGTTGAACCATGCTTTGATATCACTCTGTAACACCTTCCTCCAACATCTACCCACGTAACTAGCCAATCAAGGATAAACATGTGACAAAAGGCTACTATGATGGGATTCAACTTCCTATGTGACCTTAAGCAAGTGGAAAAAATGGAATCATAACACATGGACCTCCAACATGAGGCTCGGGACCCACAGTAACCAAACAATCACCTTAGACAACTTGCACCTAGGACCTACTAAGGTTTTGACCAACTTAGGCCAGAGTAACACTCCCTAGACACAACCCAAGAGAGTTATAATTCTCTCCAACCCTTAGCCAAATGCGTTAGTCTCTAGGGTAATGCTCGGTTTGGCTAGCAATTTTGGGATTTGAGCCACCTTTTCAAGCCGAGAGCCCAAAACACTGCCTAGAATGGAATGATAACTTAAAATTGGTAAAAGTACAGGTAAACAATGATTCCAAAGCAATAAAATGAACAAGACCATATCCAGACCCCTACTAGCCATGACAAGCATTTCGTCAAACATATCATCAACATGTAACCTATAGGCATAAATAAAAAAATTAAGTGTAGGGATATCATACTTATCTATGAATTTCCATGAACCATTGTTTCCTCATGTCATTCATTGCCTTATCATTCATTAGGACATAGATACATTATCCATTCATAAAAAAATAAAAACAAGCTAAGATTCATACATAGTTGCTGCCACAATATATACATATAACCAGTTGTTTTAGCAGCTACAACCACCCTCCAATTTTTTTACTTGGCTTCATTTTGAAGCCTCCTTGCCAAAATCCTACACAGCTGGTCTTGCACTTCCTAGGTACTTGTGTTTTCAATTGAGTTTATTTTTGGCAATACAAATTCTTTTTTCTAACTTGTCTTGTTTTCTGAACACAAGCTGACCTCTTGTGACTTAGTATTAACCCGGTTCTTGCGATGTCTTGGAAAACTATGCAATCTTAGAGCACAGCCTCCTCCACTATCAGTAATTGCATAGAGTAGCCCAACAATGAGCTTTATCTTAGGAATTGTTTAAACCTAGTTGACAACATGTCTTCAGCTCAGAAACTACGTAGAGCATGCGAGGCAGCCAAATCCACTGAGCCTAGGAATTGTGTAGAATCATTCTTCATCTGTTATTGACAGCATGTGTTAGTAGGTTGCTCGGTTCCCTCCAGAACTCAAAATTCTTCCTTACATTCATGACAACCTTTCTCAAAAAAGAAAAAAGCAAAAATAAAAATGCATCCCTATAAAATAACGATCTATTTTTAGCAAGCGTGAGTTACACTCAAGTTGATTTTAGAAACTTCCTGCGAAGTGTTGCTTTTCCCTAGATTTGTGGCATGCACGTCATAAACCCTAAATGTATCAAATATATTTAAACGAAACCTCAAAGCTCATTGTATACATTTGATCTTGGAGCTCTCGCATTCCCGAGGCATCTAGGAACCTTCGACGCATCTTTTCCGGGTAAGTTTTTCTTTTTAAGTCTTTTGCTGCTTTTTCTATCATTTTTCTTTTCTTGCCTTGTTTGAGTGTTGTTTTGCATGTTTTACTGAATGAATGCTGGCATTTTAGCTTATTTTAACATGTAGAAGTGGTGTTTCAAGTTTTGCATTGCATTTCCTTAGTGTCACATGCATGACCATGTTTCTGCACTAACGATCAACATTGCGAAGACTCTCTTCCTGTGCTTTGTTGTTCTTCCATTTGACTGATTCCTACACTTGGTTTTATTGCATGCATTTCCATTCAGTCATATATGCACCATATTTTCCCATGCATTTAGATCTACTAGTTTTCAAGTCACCCTTGGGCAGATATGGATTTCCTTGGCTCAGATCTTGCTTTGCCCGACATGCACTATGCATTCCTGGACCTCAAGGTTCTGTCATGGCTCCAGGAATTGTGTAGAAGCTTCCTGTCATTGGCCTCCAGCTGGGATTTGTGCAGTTCTGGGAGACAATGTCGAGTCTTTCCCACTCATACTCCATAATGCATAGTTCTAGCCAACAACATAGCCCGACTGAACTATGTATTGCGTAGTTCCAGTCCACATTCAACCTCACTGGATTGTGCTCTACGCATGTCCATTCAACAACACATCTCACTGGAAGCTAGGACTGTGCAATGCATAGTTCCAGCGGACTGTCCCCAACCTCTGAGAGTCACTACTGTGAAATCTTGTGCAGTAGTCACCCAAATTGTTGCATGATTGATCCTTGAAGTGCTACGTGTTTTTAAACTGACACTTTCTTGCCATGAGTATTCTCTTTGTCTCCAGGTGCATCAGTTGTTGAGTAGTCTCTTAGCAGTACAAGCATCATGGTTTCCAAGAGAGCTGGGTCAAAGGACATTGTAGAGAGTAGCACTGGAGATGTAGTTAACAACTACATATGAATTTTCCTATCTATGTAGACACACAACTATTCATAGAAAAGGACATGAAGATCACATGGAAAGAAATAAAGGGCATATTTGCAGGCACTTTCAAGGAAGATCTAGAAGATCGACAAGTCTATTTCAACATTAACAAGTCAGGCTTGTACAAGATTGCATGCAGGTATCTTGCCTTCCCATGCATGAATGTCATTGACTGGGTTGTCTCGCATATTGATCCCGAGACAATGACATTGAGCAATACCATTGGAACATAGCTTGACACCTTCAAGACGAAAGACTACCATCAGATATATAACTTGCCGCAGCGGGTGAATCACATGGATGCATTGTTCTCGCTCCCAACAGTAATGTGAATATTAGAGATATCATTAAGCATTGGGTAAAGGGTTACGAACTCTTGGTCATCTTCGCATGTTGCTTGTATGGTCAAGAGATCATAGAGACCTTCCCATGGAGTTGGGTGATTATGTTAGATCAGTTGGAAAATGAAGGAAGGCCCTTCAATTGGTTCGTTTTGTTGCCTCTTCAGTTGAATGTGCATGTGTCTATCACCTGGAGTCCTCCTAAGGTTGGACAAGAAAGATTCTTTATGTCCACATACCTACTTGATGAAATCTGTGCCCAACAATAGTTCCTTGGAATGGGTTGGACATGGACATCATCAGAAGATGTTGTGAACATTTATTGCAATTTTCTCATTGAGTGAAGCTACTGAGGAGTCATGACAAAACTGTCTAACCAGTTCATCGCCCCATTGTACAAGATGATCTTTGAATGGGATCTGCCTTGCATGTCCCAAGAAGTGACGCAGGCATTGCTGAACATTGCAGATTGATATGCCTCACTCGATGGAACCTTCATGAGGATGTTTGGCACGGAGAAGCCTCCACATGATCTACCAAGGTTTTCCATAAACAATATGGTCATGCAAGAGGTTTCATACAACATCTCCACAAGGTTATCATCAAGACTGCATAGGAGGAAGAAGGCACTATGGCCCACTCTTCCTTTCCAGATTGTGTTGTACGAGATCCATACTTTAAAGGATGCAGATGTTGAGGCTGAGGACTTGAAGAAGTTGATATTCAACACTAAGAGATTCAATCTGTATGATCTTCACTGCATACGAAAAGAGCACAATGTGAAGGTTTAATATCCATGGATCCACGGGAGATGTCATTGGTGAGAGGAAGAGCCTTTGAGGTATTGTTGCAACTCCTCTAGGCTCAATGAACCAGTTAGCATAGCGGTAGAATGGAAAGCAACACTCCATGCAGTAGCACCATAGGAAGCAACAACAACAGCAGTAGTGAGCATAAAATCGGTACAAGACAAAGGAAAGAGGAATATTGTTGAGAGCACATAGGTAGATAAAAGCTACAAGTTTAAAGAGGATCCAATTATTGAGAAAGTAGCTTTGGAGATAGAGGCAAAGAGGTGACAGCATGAAAGGAGAGTAGCACAAAGAAAGAGGGATAAAAAATGACTAGAAGAATTGGAAAGGAAGTTGTATGAGGTAGAGCAGAAGCTTAGAGAAGAATAGGAGTTGCGTAGAAGATAGAGGGAAGCATAGTAGGAACGGGATCAAGAACAGGACGAAGCGCAAGGTGCATTGTCAGAGTAAACTGCGTTGATACAAGTTGAAGACTCATATCTTCCAGCAGCAAATGAAGAACATGGTGAGCTTCCACATGGACAAGAACTTGCTCAGCAGGATGAATAGATGATTGAATGGATGATTGAATAGATGGACATGAAGATGGTACAAGAGCAGCAAGATCAGGATATCGACCTCATGCCAAGAGTAGTCAAGCTCACCCCATGGGCTTCACCACCTCCGACACTAGAGAAAGTCCAGAGTGAATAATGGGAGACTCTTCTCCTTGATGATGATCTGAAGATGGATGTGTGCAATCTCGCATTTGACACGTCACAACAATGGATTATACAAGAAAGAAGAAAGAAGCTTCTAGATGATCATACATCACTTGCACACATAGAAGAAAGGGTGATTGTACCATATGTGAGAATACATCCAGTTGCCATGACTGAGGCTTCTAAGGCTTATGCAAAAACCAGAAGTTCAATGGTCAAGTTCTTGATATTAGAGAATGATTAAAGGGTAAAGGACTTGCAAGAGCTCAGGTAAAAAATACAGCATTCCACGAGATCCGCAATGAGAGAGATTAAGAAAGGAATAGCAGCAAAGATATCTATGTTAGAGGCCATCATGCTGACACTGTATAGCATATTTTTTACTATGCACAAAGCAGTTATCCATCAATACGCCTTTTAGTAGAAGTGCACGCAGACAACCCAAACTCTCAAATACATTCATGTTGATATCATGCACATGCAGGAGTGGACAATGAGCTACAAGGGAGCCCTACTTTACTTGCACAAGAATATGAAGCCATAGGTTGAGCTAGACAAGTCACAGATTCAAATGTTAATCTAGAACTATGAGCATCTCCCTCCACACATCACTACCATTGATTCTTCCTATGCACGGTTGTTTAGGAGTCTAGATGTCATAGTGTGAATGCTGAAGATTAGTTGCATTTAAACCCTCATAGAGGACAGAAGGAAGAACCGAGTCATGTTGGATGTCGACGAGTACATGGAGTAGTTGATGTGCGAGACCACCAGTGATGACTTATAGTTTAGAACAAATAACTCGTAGAAATACATTGGTGGTCCAACCACACTCAAGACAATGCTGCACATGCTTTAGGATGAGTTGGACAGGGGTTTCAAAACCATATACACAGAATCCATGTAGGCGAGATTTTTCTTCGACAAAGACATCATCAAACGATATGAGGACACTATAGCATAGTACCAATCTTGGTGTCATCTCTTCACCGAAGATCACCGTGAGGAGGTTACTGAGTTGGTCTTTCCACAAGACCATGAGTGATGTTGTTTGTCTTTTAGTCTAACTAAAGCCTATTTTTTCCCACATTGGTATATGTGGAAATTGTATTATTGTAAATATGTTGTAAGTGAAATTCCAAGTGTCATTAGTGGAATGTAAATAGTCACTATTTTAATGTGAAGAGTCATGAGGGTAGTTCAAGAGTCAAAGGGGAATGCCAATGGTCACCCCACCCTTTGTTATACATAGAACCTCATAACTCATAGTAGAGGCTTTTGGGAGCCGAGAATTTAACTAGGCATAGCTAACAGAAGGCTTGGAGAGTATTGTGATGAGCCTTGTCTTCTCCAAAGTGTAGAGTGTGTACATCTCTTTGGAGTAGCAGGAGGTGTGGACTGTAATGTTCAACTATTGGGGCAAGTGGTTGTCATGGTTTATGTATGGATGGAACTTTCACTTTATATAATATAACAAAGTCAACACATTTTCATGCATATGTTGTTATTGTAGTTGGAATATTGTAGTTGCTTTAGCAATGTATGTTATTTAACTTACTCATTTGTTTATGTACTATTTTTTATATGGTTGTATGAATCTTGTTGGAGACTTGTTGTTGGTTTAACCAGTCACCTTGGATTGTGGACTACTCCACTTCTAGCATGATTTCCTTCTTCTCGTGTGTTCCTTTCAGGTTGCATACTATTATAGACTTCTAAGGGACACACTTTGTTTTCCCCTTCGTGTGTTAGCCCCATGCATATCCCTTGACTCACTGCAAGGTCACACACTTTCTTCTGACAAAGATATTGTTAACACCCAGGTTGTCCTCTTTGACTCCAGAGAGGATACGGCCGGGGTAAGCACTGACCAATCTTTGGGCTACAGCTTCTAGCCCAGCTGTAGTCAGAGAGGGCTCTCTCTATTAATTATGTCACTGCTTTCAGTGGAGGTTTTAGGCTAGTTATGGAGTGAAATTTTGGCTGTTCTTGTGTTTGGTTGGGAGGATGCTTCTGTTAACTTTTAGTGTCTGATTTTAGGTGTAACTAATCCATTGGGAAATGGAGTCTTAGACTACTGTTCCCATGAGGTTTTGACTGAAATGTAAGGAAAATACAGGGCCTGTATGTATTCTGTGACACAAACTATGAAGATTGAGAGGTGAAAATGGAGACAACCTAGGAAAAAGCACTGAAGAATTTTTTACTTAAGCTGACTGGTGTGAAAGAGGTCTGTTATCTGGGAGCAATTTCTTGAATTCCTGGAATAACATTCCCTGGTGATGATACAGTATTAAAGGTAGCATTGAAGAATTACTATACCATAACTGAAGAAAACATATACAAACAGCTAGGATTGAAATCAGGGTAATCAAATATTAAATCCTGAGTTATTCTTTTTTCTAGCTATTCAGAGAACTGAATATGTGCGGGAAACATGAGAGTTACAAGAAAGTATAGCAAACATAATCATAACAGCAAGGAGTGAGGAAACTTATTGAGCCATGGAATACACGGGAATCCTGTACTTTAAGTCACACACCAGCAAAACATCATGAGAGACAATATCTGAAGAAATCCCATTGCTTTTTGTATTAGCTGCCTGAATCTTTATAGTATAAGAGTAACAGAAGAGAGAACGAGAGCTTCTTTACATCCGGAGTCCAACCCCTCTAAACAAACGCGAGGGGGAATATATAGAGGTTTCATACAAAAATATCTCAGGGATTGAGTCATCTGAGAAGAACATATCTCTTACACTTGTACAAGGAGAGTAGATGAGAAGTTATTGCAAGTATAAATGATTCTTAAAAGCTTTTAACTCCTGTCAGGATAACCTTTTGACCTTTGGGCACTGTGGAGTTAACTGCGCGGCTTTATCATAAATGTAGCATGAAGCGCTTTGCCACTCTGATTCTTTTGTATCTTCTTGACCCTGCCACCTGTGCTTGCTGATGCTGCTGCTGATGTTGAGTACCTGTGCTGAGTTGGCTCAGCGTCTTTATATCTGCTGTTATGGCCTTTTCCCTTCTGTATGTGTAATGTAAACCTTTTTTTCAACAAAGATTTAATCCTCTTAACTTTGATTTAAAAGTAACTTTATCAAATCTTGCCATGTGTCTGGAGGGGGAAGTTGATGCCTCAAAATTGACCCTAAGGTCTCATCAGCTTCTGTGTACTTATAGAAATGAGGAGGCTCATCTAACAAATGTGTCACTTCATTGTTAATAAAAAACAAATTATCTAACTTTTCAAAAAGAGCTTGTCCTGTTATTGGGCCTGCTGAAGATGACCCTGGAACCTCAGCAATCTGGATTGCTACAAAACTACTTACCCTTTTGATGTATTTCTCATGGGAGAGTAGCTTCCCTGATTCTAGCAAGTTGGGAAGCCCTCTGTCCTGCAGGGCTATGAATCTATTCTGAAATTTATTTATGTCTGCCTGTATATCATGGATCTTCCTGTCCAGGGTCTGGATTAGGTTCTTCATTGTTGTGGCTCTTTTGATCAGGGAAATGGTTTCAGTCCTATTAGCAATTCCCATT